>OX637587.1:19848481-20077289 GCA_951800085.1 Comarum palustre | reverse complement strand
GGCATTGCATTGGGTGTGGCCTGGCACTTTTAGGGGCAGTGCATTTTTCTATCACAATTTCTTAACTTTACAAAAAATTCAGACTGTTACTGTGCGAATTGTAATGCAATCTTTGGTGCCAGAATAGGATGGCATTGGTGCCGTCACGGCACGTAATTGGTTCCGTCATGGTATGGCATTGGGTACAGACAGACATTTTTGGGGTACGCACTCTTTTTCTGAATAATTTCTTGACTTTATACGAAATATAGGTTGTCCCAGCGAGAATTGGACTGCAATCTTTAGTGCCGGTATACCATGGCATTGTGTGCCGTCACGACCCGACATTGGTGCCGTCACGGCATGGCATTCGGTGTAAACAGGCACTTTTGGGGGGCGTACACTATTCCATCACAATTTCTTAACTTTATACCAAATTCAGACTGTTACTGTGCGAATTGTGATGCAATCTTTGGTGTCAGAATAGAATGGCATTAGTGCTGTCAAAGTATGGCATTGGGTGCAACCAGACACTTTTGGGGTCACACCCTTTTTCTGAATAATTTTTTGACTTTATTCCAAATATATGTTGTCCCTGCGAGAATTGGACTACAATCTTTAGTGCCGGCATGCCATGGCATTGTGTGCCGTCACGGCCCGACATTGGTGCCGTCACGGCATTGCATTGGGTGTAGCCTGGCACTTTTAGGGGCAGTGCATTTTTCTATCACAATTTCTTAACTTTACAAAAAATTCAGACTGTTACTGTGCGAATTGTAATGCAATCTTTGGTGCCAGAATAGGATGGCATTGGTGCCGTCACGGCACGTAATTGGTGCCGTCATAGTATGGCATTGGGTGCAGCCAGACACTTTTGCGGTGCACACCCTTTTTCTGAATAATTTCTTGACTTTATAACAAATATATGTTGTCTCAGCGAGAATTGGACTGCAATCTTTAGTGCCGGCATTTCATGCTATTGTGTACCGTCACGGCCCGACATTGGTGTCGTCACGGTATGGCATTGGGTGTAGCCAGACACTTTTGGGGGGCGTACACAATCCAATCACAATTTCTTAACTTTATACCAAATTCAGACTGTTACTATGTGAATTGTGATGCAATCTTTGGTGCCAGAATAGGATGGCATTGGTGTCGTCACGGCACGTAATTGGTGCCGTCATCGTATGGCATTGGGTGCAGCCAGACACTTTTTTCCTTGCGCACCCTTTTTCTGAATAATTTATTGTCTTTATATCAAATATAATTTGTCCCAGCGAGAATTGGACTGCAATCTTTAGTGCCGGCATGCCATGGCATTGTGTGCCGTCACGGCCCGACATTGGTGCCGTCACGGCATGGCATTGATTGTAGTTAGACACTTTTGGGGGCGTACACTATTCCATCACAATTTAGTAACTTCATACCAAATTCAGACTGTTACTGTGCGAAATGTGATGCAATCCTTGGTGCTAGAAAAGATGGCATTGGTGGCGTCACGACATGTAATTGGTGCCGTCTTGGTATGGCTTTGGTTGCAGCCAGACACCTTTGGGGTGCACACTCTTTTCTGAATAATTTCTTGACTTTATACCAAATATATGTTGTCCAAGCGAGAATTAGACTGCAATCTTTAATGCCGGCATGTCATGGCATTGTGTGCCGTCACGGCCCGATATTGGTGCCGTCACAGCATGGCATTGGGTGTAGCCAGACACTTTTGGGGGGCGTACAGTATTCTATCACAATTTCTTAACTTTATACCAAATTCAGACTGTTACTGTGTGAATTGTGATGCAATCCTTGGTTTCAGAAAAGGATAGCATTGGTGCCGTCACGACATGTAATTGGTGCCGTCTTGTTATGGCATTGGATGCAGCCAGATACCTTTGGGGTGCACACTCTTTTTCTGAATAATTTCTTGACTTTATACCAAATATATGCTGTCCCAGCGAGAATTGGACTGCAATCTTTTGTGCCGGCATGTCATGGCATTGTGTGCCGTCACGGCCCGACATTGGTGCCGTCACGGCATAGCATTGGGTGTAGCCAGACACTTTTGGGAGGCGTACACTATTCCATCACAATTTCTTAACTTTATACCAAATTCAGACTGTTACTGTGTGAATTATGATGCTATTTTTTGTACCAGAATTGGGTGGCATTGGTGCCGTCACGGCACGTAATTGATGCCGTCATGGTATGGCATTAGGTGCAGCCTGACACTTTTTGAGTGCGCACCCTTTCTGAATAATTTCTTGACTTTATACCAAATATAAGTTCTCCCAGCGAGAATTGGACTGCAATCTTTAGTGTCGGCATGCCATGGCTTTGTGTGCCGTCACTGCCCGACAGTGGTGTCGTCACGGCATGGCATTGGGTGTAGCCAGACACTTTTAGGGGCGTACACTATTCCATCACAATTTTTTAACTTTATACCAAATTCAGACTGTTACTGTGCGAATTGTGATGCAATCTTTGGTGTCAGAATAGGATGGCATTGGTGCCGTCAGGGTATGGCATTGGGTGCAACCAGACACTTTTGGGGTCACGCCCTTTTCTGAATAATTTCTTGACTTTATACCAAATATAAGTTCTCCCAGCGAGAATTGGACTACAATCTTTAGTGCTGGCATGCCATGGCATTGTGTGCCGTCACGGCCCGACATTGGTGCCATCAAGGCATGGCATTGGGTGTAGCCTGGCACTTTTAGGGGCAGTACAATTTTCTATCACAATTTCTTAACTTTACATAAAATTCAGACTGTTACTGTGCGAATTGTGATGCAATCTTTGGTGCCAGAATAGGATGGCATTGGTGCCGTCACAGCACGTAATTGATGTCGTCATGGTATGGCATTTGGTGCAGCCAGACACTTTTGGAGTGCGCACCCTTTTTGTGAACAATTTCTTGACTTTATACCGAATATAATTTGTCCCAGCGAGAATTGGACTGCAATCTTTAGTGCCGGAATGTCATAGCATTGTGTGCCATCACGGCCCGACATTGGTTTCGTCACGGCATAGCATTGGGTGTTGCCTGGCACTTTTAGGGGCAGTACATTTTTCTATCACAATTTCTTAACTTTATATAAAATTCAGACTGTTACTGTGCGAATTGTGATACAATCTTTGGTGCCAGAATAAGATGGCATTGGTGCCGTCACGGCACGTAATTGGTGCCGTCACGGCACGTAATTGGTGCCGTCACGGCACGTAATTGGTGCCGTCATGGTTTGGCATTGGGTGCAGCCAGACACTTTTTGGGTGCGCACCCTTTTTCTGAATAATTTCTTGACTTTATACCAAATATAAGTTGTCCCAGCGAGAATTGGACTGCAATCTTTAGTGTGGGCTTGCCATTGCATTGTGTGCCACCACGGCTCGACATTGGTGCCGTCACGGCATGGCATTGGGTGTAGCCAGACACTTTTGGGCGGCGTACTATTTTCCATCACAATTTCTTAACTTTATACCAAATTCAGACTGTTACTGTGCGAATTGTGATGCAATATTTGTTGCCATAATAGCATGGGATTGGTGCCGTCACGGCACGTAATTGTTGCCGTCATGGTATGGCATTGGGTGCAGCCAGACACTTTTGGAATGCGCACCCTATTTCTGAATAATTTCTTGACTTTATACCAAATATAAGTTGTCCCAACGAGAATGGACTGCAATCTTTAGAGCCGGCATGCCATGGCATTGTGTGTCGTCACAGCCCGACATTGGTGCCGTCACGGCATGGCATTGGGTGTAGCCTGGCACTTTTAGGGGCAGTACATTTTTCTATCACAACTTCTTAACTCTATTAAAATTCAAACTGTTACTGTGCGAATTGTGATGCAATAATAGGATGGCATTGGTGCCGTAACGGCACGTAATTGGTGTTGTTATGGTATAGCATTGGATGCAGCCAGACACTTTTTGGGTGCGCACTCTTTTTCTGAATAATTTCTTGACTTTATACCAAATATAGGTTGTTCCAGTGAGAATTGGACTGCAATCTTTAGTGACGGCATGCCATGGTATTGTGTACCGTCACGGCCCGACATTGGTACTGTCACGACATGGCATTGGGTGTAGCCAGACAGTTTTGGGGGCGTACAATATTCCATCACAATTTCTTAACTTCATACCAAATTCAGACTGTTACTGTGCGAATTGTGATACAATCTTTGGTGCCAGAATAGGATAGCATTGGTGTCGTCACGGCACGTAATTTGTGCCTTCATGGTATGGTATTGGGTGCAGCCAGACACTTTTGGAGTGCGCATCCTTTTTCAGAATAATTTCTTGACTTTATACCAAATTTAATTTGTCCCAGCGAGAATTGGACTGCAATCTTTAGTGCCGGCATGTCATGGCATTGTGTGCCGTCACGGCCCGACATTGGTGCCGTCACGGCATGGCATTGGGTGTAGCCTGGCACTTTTAGTACATTTTTGTACCACAATTTCTTAACTTTATATAAAATTCAGACTGTTACTGTGCGAATTTTGATGCAATCTTTGGTGCCAGAATAGGATGGCATTGGTGTCATCACGGCACATAATTTATGCCTTCATGGTATGTTATTGGGTGCAGCCAGACACTTTTTAGGTACGCACCCTTTTTCTGAATAATTTCTTCAATTTATACCAAATATAGGTTGTTTCAGCGAGAATTGAATTGCAATCTTTAGTGCCGGCATGTCATGGCATTGTGCCGTTACGGCCCGACATTGGTGCCATCACGGCATGGCATTGGTTGTTGCTAGACACTTTTGGGGGGCGTACACTATTCCATCACAATTTCTTAACTTTATACAAAATTCAAACTGTTATTATGCGAATTGTGATGCAATCTTTGGTGCCAGAATAGGATGGCATTGGTGCCGTCACGGCATGTAATTGGTGCCGTCATGGTATGGCATTGGGTGCAGCCAGACACTTTTGGAGTGCACACCCTTTTTCGAAAAAATTTCTTAACTATATACCAAATATAAAATGTCCCAGCGAGAATTGAACTGCAATCTTTAGTGCCTGAATGTCATGGCATTGTGTGCCGTCACGGCCCGACATTGGTGCCGTCACGGCATGGCGTTGGGTGTAGCCAGACAATATTGGGGGGCGTACACTATTCCATCACAATTTCATAACTTTATACCAAATTCAGACTGTTACTGTGCGAATTGTGATGCAATCTTTGGTGCCAGAATAGCATGGCATTGGTGCCGTCATGGTATGGCATTGGGTGCAGCCAGACACTTTTGGGGTGCACACTTTTTTTTCTGAATAATTTCTTGACTTTATAACAAATATATGTTGTCCCAGCGAGAATTGGACTGCAATCTTTAGTGCCGGCATGTCATGGCATTGTGTGCCGTCACGGCACAACATTGGTGCTGTCACGGCACGACATTGGTGCCGTCACGGCATGGTCTTGGGTGTAGCCAGACACTTTTGGGGGTGCACTTGGTCTTATGCCGTGTAGATGGGCTTAGCCCATAGGCCTTTGATGTAATAGGAAACATGTAGTACTTACCATATATGTAAAGTAGTACTACACATAGTACATGTACTACACATAGTACATGTAGTACGTTTCTATACTAGGCTTGATGTAAACCCCTATATAAGGGGCCTCTCATTTGATGAATAACACACCACAACATTCAGCTCTCATATATTCTATAACGCGTTATCAGCACGCTCTAACCTTTGAGCGAAGCGGCCACCCCCCCCTTAGAGCGAAGCGTCCACCCCCCTTAGAGCGAAGCGGCCACCCCCCCCCCCCGGTGCACCCCCTTTGCTTGCCACCAAGCATCATCTCTTGTTGATTCTTCAAAGGTTTCTGAAGCTTTATCGACAAAGGTATGTCCTTTGAACCTTAACACTTGTTCAAAGTTACTATATGCTTGGGACGTTTGAAATTTGCAGGTTGTTATATTGTTTTAAAAACCCTAGATAGAGTGATTGCATATGTCTGCCATGCTGTGCACTGCAGGGCACCGCTGCCGGGGCCTGCCCCTGTGCGCGGGTGCACGCTGCTGCCGGGGCCTGCCCCTGTGAGCGGGTGCACGCTGCTGCCGACACGCATGCGCACCTTCTGTGCACTGACGTGCACTGCTGCCGGGGATCGACCCTGTGCACGTGCACTGATGTCAGGCACCACATGCGCACCTTCTGTGCACTGACGTGCACTGTGCCGGGGATCGACCCTGTGCACGTCCACTGATGTCAGGCACCATATGCGCACCTCCTGTGCACTGACGTGCACTGTGCCGGGAATCGACCCTGTGCACGTGCACTGATGTCAGGCACTATATGTGCACCGGTTTGGCTAATGCCGAGCGCTGCTGCCAGGGATAGGCCCTGTGCACGCGCACGCTGCCACCGGGTACCACACGTGCACCTACTGTGCACCTGCCGAGCACTGCTGCCGAGGCTGGGCCTTGGCACGTGCACGCGGCTGCCAACATGCACATATGCACTATATATCCTCTCTAGGTCAGCATGGTGTAGTATCCATGGCTGTTCGATCTAAGAATTAAGCATCGAATCCAATTGGTCTCGAACTAAATGCTTGAATTCTTGTATGCAGAGTCAATGGACAAACACTTGCAGTTTGATCCCCTTGATGCCCAAGGCCGTGAGTATCACCGCTGGGTCCTCGACATGAGGCAGACTTTTATTGGCAAGGACTATATCTCCACCATCGATCCTCCCACGGAACCCCTTGATGAGGGTGTTAAGCTGCCGGACGACAAAACAAAGTCCAAGGTGCTTATGTTTATCCGTCGGCACCTGGATTCCACATTGAGGTGGCAATACCAGCAAGTAGCCGATCCGTTTGAGCTATGGAACAAGCTCGCGACAAGATTTGGTAATGTTCATGTTGCGCTCCTACCGGAGCTGCAGGCTGAATGGGCTTCCATCAGGCTAATGGATTACAAATCTGTAGAGGAGTATCAGACAGACATGCTTGCACTACGTGCTCGTCTGCATTTTTGTGGAGTTGAGAAGTCCGAGGATGATCTCATAGAGAAAACATTGCTCACTTTTCCCAGGTCATCATCTACTTTGATGAAACAGTATAGGCATGACTATAAGAGTGGTCTTACTCCAACGTTTGACTCTCTTATGACGTTGTTGCTAACTGAGGAAAAGGATTGTAAGATCTTGACTAAAAACACTGCTCGGCCTGTTGGGACCCTAGTTGTTCCAGAAACTAATTACAACAGTGCCAGAGGCGGGAAAGTCATGAGACAAAGAGCACGAGATCATTATGAACCATACCACCGTGAGCAAGGCTCTGGTAAAGGCACCCGGACTAGGAGAGGCACTAGAGGTTTTAAACGCTCTAAGGGCCAACCTAACACCCGGAAGAAGGATGATGCACCCGCCCCTAGGGGCCGAGCTCCCAAGCCGGTTCAGAAATTCGCCAAGAAAAATGCTAAGGCAAACATATGCTATCGTTGTGGATCACATGACCACTGGATGAAGCAATGCCGAGCACCTGCCGATATAATTGCTGCATACAAGAAATATAAGGAAACTGTGGAGAGTCATGTCACTGTGGAAGTGGACAAAGTGCCGAATGCCAACCTTACGGTTGAAGATTTTCGGGAACAAACCGACTTAGATGCACCCGACTTTTAGAAGTTGTTGAGCTCTTGTTTGTTTTACCTCCATGTTTGTTGTCTTTTCCTTTCAAGCATATGTGATAAGGCGTGTTTATGCCATGATCAGTTCGACTGTTTTTGAGACCTTTTGGATGTTAACCATTATGCGTGTAATAAAATCGATGTTCTTAACTATTGTGTTCGATATGGTTTATACAAATGCTTGACAATATCCGATGCACTTGACCATTGTATGCCGCTCTAAGACTCTCTAATGGAGTTTAGAAGCATGGCAACACTGTTTTGAACCTAAGGCAAGCAGCTATTGAGCGCTGCCTAGGAGCTGCGTGCGCTACACATGCTGCCGGCATGGATGCCGAGCTGCTGTGCACTGCTGCCGAGCACACGTGCACCTGGCTGCCGGCTGCCGACAGTCATGCGCCTGTTGCCGCCCAACGTGCCTGTTGCTACTCTGTATGCTACCTACTGCCCCTAGATCATTTTTGCGCCAATTGTGTGTCAATTGCCGCCCATGTATGCCAATTGCTTCATTTTTGTGTGAGGAATGCCATCACTTTTGTGCCAAATGTTGACAAGATTTATGTGTCCTACACATGAACTGTCATGCACTGGGTATTAAGTGTTGAGCACTAAGCACTAGATGTTAGCATTGGACACAAGGGCCTGTGCACTGATCACCAATTGATGTGCACTTACATCAAGGACAAGCATTAAGTGAGCTACATAGCACAGAACACACAAGGCCGTGCATAGGACACCGACTACCGAGCACCGGGCACCAGGGCCGAGCTCTGGGTGGCATTTGCCGAAGCTCTGTGCACCTAATACCGTGCACTAGTGATGAGCTGCCGAGCCCCCCTCCTTACTGCCCCATATCGTGCGCCATGGGCGCCAAAGAGTGCAGCCAACGATTGTTGCCGAGTGTTCTGTGCACCGGCATGTGTGTGGCTCCTCATGCACTACCAAGTTGCCAAATGCTTAATGCAATGGCATATATGTAGATGCAATGCGCTGCCGAACATTGCCAAGGGCCTATGGTATTGGCATACGAGCAAGCTGCAATTCAGGGCATTCAAAAACGAAAACAGTAAATCTGCCACTTTAGGTACAGTAACTTCCGAAGAGCTTTGTGAACAGCTCCGGATGAACTAGAACGCAAACCACATATCACTGGAAAGCTACTTCTGTCTAGTTTCCAACGGTTTTTGCGGTTCGTTCATATCCGTCCTAACGAAGAAGTTATGACCATTTTAGTGAGCAAAGGTCAGGCTGCCAGGAAATCTGCAAAGCACACCGTTGCCTTCGGTTGTTGCCTTCGATTTTTATATCTTTTTCTCACGTACCTACCTTGTTTGATAGGTATGTCACGTGGAGAAATTGAGTGCCTTGCAGACAGTGGGACGACCCACACGATCCTGAGGAATCGGCTACTCTTTACTGAGCTAACGCCGTGTCAAACTTCGGTGAAGACTTTGATCGGTTCATCTCTTGTCATTCAAGGGCGCGGACCTGCTAGGTTCCTACTGCCGAATGGAACCTTGATCATTGTTTCCGATGCCTTGTATGCGCCTTTGGGCTTTCGAACACTACTGAGTTTCAAGGACATCCGCGCCAATGGTTTCCACTTGGAGACGCATTGTGAGAATGGACGTGAGTTTCTCTGTGTAACCTCCAATGAGTGCGGCTCTAAGCGCATCTTGGAGAAGCTAATGAGTCAATCTTGTGGTTTGTACCTCACCACCATAAGGGTTATTGAATCCTATGCGGTCGCCAAAAATGATTATTGGGTCCATGACTCGTACAAGCTATGGCATGACCGCCTCGGTCACCCTGGAAGAGATATGATGATAAGGATTCTACGAAACTCGTATGGACATCCTTTCTTCCGTACAAAACGAAAAGGTTTGGGACACATGCTCCCCAAAGAGGGTAGAGATGCAGTGGTCGCCAAAGTGAGCTCCCGGCCGACACTTGGGTCGCCAGAGGTCAGCTCCGCCGATCCTCACTTGGTCATGAGGATTCGGACCCTTCCTGATGCGTCACTGACTATGTCTGATGCTCATAAATCGTTTTGTAAAGCTTGTGCAATAGCTAAGTTGGTGGCCAGACCTTCTTATGCTAAAGCAAACACAGAGAACATCCCATTTCTCCAGCGTATTCAAGGTGATATTTATGGACCCATCCATCCAGAATGTGGACCGTTTAGATACTTCATGGTTCTGGTGGATGCATCGACACGCTGGTCGCATGTCGCCTTATTGTCCACAAGGAATGCTGCTTTCCCCAAATTCCTGGCACAGATTATTAAGCTGAGGGCTAACCACCCTGATCATCCAATCAAGTCGATTCGGATGGATAATGCCGGTGAATTCACGTCAAAGACTTTTGACGACTATTGCATGTCGGTTGGAATAAAGATTGAGTATTCTGTTCCACACGTGCATACGCAAAATGGTTTGGCTGAAGCTATGATAAAGAGACTTCAGTTGATAGCTAGAGCACTGGTCATGTTCTCAAAGCTCCCTATTGCGTCTTGGGGTTATGCTATATTGCATGCAGCCGTGTTAGTTCGTTTCCGACCAGCCTCCAACCAAGCGTTTAGTGCGTACCAGTTGGTTACTGGATATGAGCCTGACATTTCGCACTTACGCATATTCGGTTGTGGAGTGTATGTGCCTATTACGCCACCACTGCGTAAGAAAATGGGTCTGCAACGACGTTTGGGTATCTATGTTGGCTATGATTCCCGAACTATCATAAGATACCTAGAGCCTTTGACAGGTGATCTCTTTAAGGCCCGATTCGCTGATTGTCACTTTGATGAGGCCGTCTTCCCGTCGTTAGGGGGAGATGAGAGCATACATGCTCGGCGTGAACGACAGGAATTGGCCTGGTCAGTTCCAACGCTTGCTCATTATGATCCCCGTACTTCTCATGCCGAGAAGGAAGTGAGGCGAATCCTTGAGCTCCAGCAAGTGGCGGATTCGATGCCCGACTCTTTTGCTGAGATTGCTAAGGTCACGAGATCGGACATACCAGCTGCTAATGTCCCTGCAAGGCTAGAAGTCCCAAAGATGGGCATGGACACCCCGGGTCCGAGCACCGCTGCCCCTAGCATGGGCGCTGCCGACCCTAGTGGACGGGTGGAGGCCGTGGCTCCTCAAAAGAAGAGGGGGAGGCCACTTGGTTCGAAAGATGTGCAGCCCAGGAAGAAAAGGGCTCCTCTGGCACAATCTAATCCTTTACTCATCGATACTGAGAATCCTTCTCACGAGATTGTCTCTGATTACACATATGTCCTAGAAACGATGTCGGTGTGCTTGGGGGACGCCCCGGGACCCGCATCGGTAATGGAGAACATGGAAATCTCGATGTGTTATAAGAACACAGTATCATTGCAGGACCGATCATCCATGCATATCGATGATGTATTTGCTTATGCCGTGGCTCTTAAGATAATTGAGCACGATGATATCGAACCACGCTCCGTCAATGAATGTGAACGTAGAGCAGATTGGCCTAAATGGAAAGATGCTATCCAGGCGGAATTGAATTCCCTAACAAAGAGACAGGTATTTGGCCCGGTAGTGCTAACCCCGCCAAGTGTAAAGCCTGTAGGACATAAATGGGTCTTTGTTAGAAAGCGTAATGAGAAGAACGAGGTACTAAGGTACAAAGCTCGCCTTGTGGCGCAAGGTTTCTCACAACGCCCTAGAATAGACTACGAGGAGACATATTCTCCCGTGATGGACATAATAACCTTCCGCTACCTTGTCAGTTTGGTAGTGTCCGAAAAACTGGACATGCAGCTCATGGATGTGGTTACTGCATATCTCTATGGGGATCTTGATTCAGAGATATACATGAAACTGCCTGATGGTTTCCAGGCACCTAAGTCAAGTGACTCTAAACCACGGAGTGCGTATTGCATTAAGTTGCAACGCTCACTATATGGATTGAAACAATCCGGGCGGATGTGGTATACCCGTCTTAGTGACAACTTGCTTAGGAAGGGATATAAGAACGATGAGTTATGCCCTTGCGTGTTCATAAAGAAAACGAGTTCTGGATTTGCGATAGTAGTCGTCTATGTGGATGATATGAACATCATCGGGACTCTTGATGAGATCAATGAGACCGCGGCACATCTGAAGTCCGAATTTGAGATGAAAGACATGGGGAAGACTCGGTTTTGCCTAGGCATTGAGCTACAGCACCGAGCCTCTGGAATCTTAATACACCAGAGTGCATATGTTCACAAGATGCTCAGGCGCTTCAATGTGGATAAAATGCATCCAGTTAGCACCCCCATGGTAGTCCGGAGTTTGGATGTTAAGAAAGATCCATTCCGTCCTAAAGAGGATGGCGAGGAAGTACTTGGAGCCGAGGTACCATACCTTAGTGCAATCGGTGCGCTATTATATTTGGCTCAGTGCACTCGGCCAGACATCGCTTTCTCAGTGAACTTGTTAGCTAGATTTAGCTCTGCGCCAACGCACCGTCATTGGACCGGTGTCAAGAACATATTTCGATACCTTAGAGGGACAATGGACTTGGGCTTGTTCTTTCCTTACAAAGATTCAAGATGGGCTGCAAATGAGTGCAGTGTCCCTGAGAATCTAGGCGCCGGTCGATTTAGCAGCCGAGCTGCCGGGCATGTTGCACATAGCTGCCATGCTTTACACACAGCTGCCGAGCACTACTCTCCCAATGCTCTTGGCACCGCCTGCTGCCCATATATCGAAACACCTAACAATGTATTGGTGGGTTTCGCGGATGCTGGATACTTGTCAGATCCACATAAGGGGCGCTCCCAAACTGGTTATGTCTTTACCATTGGGAATACGGCGATATCATGGAGGTCCACTAAGCAGACTTTAGTGGCGACATCCTCTAACCATGCAGAGATTATAGCGCTACATGAAGCTGTTCGCGAATGTGTATGGCTCAGATCTGTCATTGGACACATTAGAGGAACTAGTGGATTGTGCTCCACCACAGACAAGCCGACTTGTATTTATGAAGACAATGCTGCTTGTATTGAGCAAATGAAGCAAGGCTACATCAAGGGTGACAATACGAAGCACATCTCACCAAAGTTCTTCTATAATCAGCAACAGCAAGCCCTCCTCAACATTCAAGTGAATCAAGTGAGTTCAGAGGCAAATGTAGCGGATTTGTTTACTAAAGCTCTGCCTAAGTCTACTCTCGAGAAGCATGTGAAGAGCATTGGAATGCGAAGACTATCAAGCCTCTCCGACTGAGTATCATGATGCGTTGCACTCTTTTTCCTTTGACCAAGGTTATTTTTTCCCACAGGGTTTTGTTACTTGGCAAGGTTTTAATGAGGCAACATCATAGCATCATCAGGGGGAGCCACACTTTCGATCGAGTAGCATGGTGCGTTGTACTCTTTTCCCTTCGACCAAGGTTATTTTTCCCACTGGGTTTTGTTACTTGGCAAGGTTTTAATGAGGCAACATTGTAAGCACCATCCGGCATATCGACGCGCGGCACAAGGGGGAGTGTTGTAGGAAATATGACATGTGCGTGTGTGCACTTGGTCTTATGCCGTGTAGATGGGCTTAGCCCATGGGCCTTTGATGTAATAGGAAACATGTAGTACTTACCATATATGTAAAGTAGTACTACACATAGTACATGTACTACACATAGTACATGTACTACACATAGTACATGTAGTACGTTTTTATACTAGGCTTGATGTAAACCCCTATATAAGGGGCCTCTCATTTGATGAATAACACACCACAACATTCAGCTCTCATATATTCTATAACAATTTAGACTGTTACTGTGCGAATTGTGATTCAATCTTTGGTGCCAGAATAGGATGGCATTGGTGCCATCAGGGCACGTAATTGGTACCGTCGTGGTATGGCATTGGGTGCAGCCAGACACTTTTGGAGTGCGCACCCTTTTTCTGAACAATTTCTTGACTTTATACCAAATATAAGTTATCCCAGTGAGAATTGAACTGCAATCTTTAGTGCCGGCATGCCATGGCATTGTTTACTGTCACGGCCCGACATTGGTGCCGTCACGGCATGGCATTGGGTGTAGCCAGACACTTTTGGGGGGCGTACACTATTCCATCACAATTTCTTAACTTTATACAAAATTCAAACTGTTACTTGTGAATTGTGATGCAATATTTGGTGCCAGAATAGGATGGCATTGGTGCCGTCACGGCACGAAATTTGTGTCGTCATGGTATGGCATTGGGTGCAGCCAGACACTTTTGGAGTGCGCACCCTTTTTCTGAATAATTTCTTGACTTTATACCAAATATAAGTTGTCCCAGCGAGAATTGGACTGCAATCTTTAGTGCCGGCATGCCATGGAATTGTGTGCCGTCACGGCCCGACATTGATGCCGTCACGGCATGGCATTGGGTGTAGCATGGCACTTTTATGGGCTGTACATTTTTCTATCACAATTTCTTAACGTTATATAAAATTCAGACAGTTACTGTGTGAATTGTGATGCAATCTTTGGTGCCAGAATAGGATGTCATTGGTGTCGTCACGGCACGTAATTTGTGTCGTCATGGTATGGCATTGGGTGTAGCCAGACACTTTTTGGGTGCGCACCCTTTTTCTGAATAATTTATTGACTTCATACCAAATATAGGTTGTTTCAGCGAGAATTGGACTGCAATTTTTTGTGCCATCATACCATGGCATTGTGTGCCGTCACGGCCCGACATTGGTGCCGTTACGGTATGGCATTGGGTGTAGCCAGACACTTTTGGGGGGCGTACACTATTCCATCACAATTTCTTAACTTTACACCAAATTCAGACTGTTACTGTGCGAATTGTGATGCAATCTTTGGTGCCAGAATAGGATGGCATTGGTGCCGTCACGGCACGTAATTGGTGCCGTCATGGTATGACATTGAGTGCAGCCAGACACTTTTGGGGTGCGCACCCTTTTTCTGAATAATTTCTTGACTTTATACCAAATATAAGTTGTCCCAGTGAGAATTGGACTACAATCTTTGGTACCAGAATAGGATGTCATTGGTGTCGTCACGGCACGTAATTTGTGTCGTCATGGTATGGCATTGGGTGTAGCCAGACACTTTTTGGGTGCGCACCCTTTTTCTGAATAATTTATTGACTTCATACCAAATATAGGTTGTTTCAGCGAGAATTGGACTGCAATTTTTTGTGCCATCATACCATGGCATTGTGTGCCGTCACGGCCCGACATTGGTGCCGTCACGGCATGGCATTAGGTGTAGCCAGACACTTTTGGGGTGTACACTATTCCATCACAATTTCTTAACTTTATACCAAATTCAGACTGTTACTGTGCGAATTGTAGTGCAATCTTTGGTGCTACAATAGGATGGCATTGGTGCCGTCACGGCACGTAATTGGTGTCGTCATGGTATGGCATTGGGTGCAGCCAGACACTTTTGGAGTGCGCACCCTTTTTCTGATCAATTTCTTGACTTTATACCAAAATATAACTTGTCCCAAAAGGAAGGAATTTGGTCAACGCTTGGGCAAAATAAGATTTCCTAGTCAAACTAGGAAAAGACCAAGTCAACGATAGAAAGACTAATATATTGGTTTAATTTTACAGCCAATGGTCGAACGCGGGATTGGACTCGACTATGTGGATATTTCGAGTTGGCGCTCGAGGAGTGTTCCAAGCATTGAGGAGTCTGCATTAAGTACAGTGAGTGGACTTTATTTTTAAATATAATGCATGCAATAGACTTTAATTGATTTCTCCTTTATTTATGAATTTCCTCCATTTTATGTTTTATGGTGATTTTGGGAAAATGGGAATTTAATACTTTTTAAAGATAAGTGAGCTGGGGAAGAGGTTCTTACCTTTCCCGTGATTTTAAAGGATTTTCCTGGAATATGATTTTACTGTTATCACCATTTTGGGTTATGGTGGGGGATGAAATTTAAAAAGGGGGAAACTTGGCTCTTGAATTCAAGGATTTTTAAGTAAAGTCATAGAACCGGTTTCGGGTTCTTGGAAATGTTTTAAATCCAATGTATTTGGGGTAAAGTCATGGAGTTTTGACTTGGTTTTCGATTTATTTTACCACGAGGTTTTTAAAGGATTTTAAAGGATATGGTTATATGTATTGCATGTTAGCATGGACCCTCTCCAGATGGAGATGGTACCCTCTCTGGATAGTACCTGGTCTGACCCTCTTCGATGGTAGCTGGTCAGTATGACCCTCCCGGATTGAGCAGGTCAGGACCCTCTTCGGTGGTAGCTGGTCGGTTGGACCCTCCCGAGTAGAGCGGGTCATGGGACCCTCTCCGATGAGCCAGTCAATGGACCCTCTCCGATGAGCCAGTCAATGGACCCTCTCGTGGTAGAGCGGGTCGGTTGTTTTCTCGTGGTTGAGGTTAATACCCCACATTTAATTATGGATTTGAGCCAAGAGATTTATTTTACGATTTGTCTATTCATTTACTATGAATTGCGTGCATGTGGATTTTGGAAAACTAACGGAAGAGCAGTAGAATATATTTATCTTTTATTCTTTTATTTTTGTCCACTCACGCTAATGTGTTTTCCAATGTTTCTTCCCTGGACCCTTCGTTTTCAAATGTCCAGTGTTGCAGGGTTCTTGAGCGGAGGTCGCGCGTACAAGAGTCAGAGCATAGTCGATTAATTCGTTGCTGCTTGCACATTGTTTTAGGTAAACTTCCATGTAGACTGCTCTGACTAACCCAACTTAGCTAGTTGAATAGGTTAGTGAAGCGTAGAGGTGATTTGGAGAGCAGGATGGCTTCATGAGTTAGGGGTTGTTTTTAAATACTCATGGAAGTGCTGAGTTGGCTTGTAGGAAGGGTTGTCCATTTCAAGGGGGTTTCGGTAAGAAGTTCCCTTGGGGTGGTCTCCGCAGGATTTACTTCGGGTTAAAGGGGTTTAACTCGGGTTGGGTCCTGACAATTTTGGAGGAGAAATATGTTAAAAGGTCTCTAACCTCAGTATTCTCTGATATTGGAACAAGTCCAAATCGATCGTTTTCATGTTCTGGTTTGTTCTTTCTATCTTGAAAGAGAAATCTGTTGAGAGTTCTTTTGTATAAGGCTCTTTACGTGTTCTGTTTTCTCGTTTCCATCTTGAACGAGAAATCTGTTAAGATTTCTTTTGTATAAGACTCTTTATCTCTTGACCATTGATTTCTTCTGTCTATGGTGGAAGAGAAATCTGATCTATGGTCATGTTCTAATTTTTCCATCCTATTTTGGAGGAGAGATTTGTTGGGTTCTAGTGTAATCTCAATCTTTGTCGATGTTGGACTATCGGTTTCTATCTCAGATTTCTTCTTTTTATTTTGGAAGAGAATATGTTGTCCAATTTTTTTCTTCGATGTTTGACTATTGAAGTTTTAGTTATGTGGAGGTGAAGAACAAGAAGGAACAAACTTGAAAAAAAAAAATCATACTTCATCGAATGTTTTGGCAAGCTTCGCTCAAGGTTTCTCCTTGATCTAGCTAGAGGGAAAGTATTAGGAGTACTAGGTTATTGTGAATATATCTAAGTCATTGCACAACAAGCATTGCACAGTGAGCAGTTGAGTATTAAGCTGATAAGGCATGTGAAACATGAAATTACTGGTAAACCAGCAATCTATTATTAACTTCTTCCCAACTCTTTTCGCTGTAAAGGAATAGTCTATATTCACAACTTGTCTCAAACAAGAGAAATAAACAAACAAAAAATTATTCATATTATATATATATATATATATATTCACGATGTTTTCTATGGTAACTAGGTTCATGAATTATGGTCAACAAACAGTACGGGTTGCAAGGTACATTGGTTAAAGTTTCATAATTACTTTATCTCACGCAAATCGTTTACCTGTAACTATTCAATATCCTTATGAAAAAATAATCACCGCGGAGGGCTTCCGTGGTCAAATTCATTTTGAATTTGATAAATGTATGCTTGTGAAGTATGTGTTCGTATATGTCCTATAGATCTACCCGTTGTTGATTGGAAATTAGAAACAGATATTCAAAAGAAACGATTACTTAATTACAGTATTGATTTTGAAATCTGAGTAGTTGATAAGTGTTACTGTTGCAACTGCATAGCTTCTAATAAGATTTCTTACTTTATCAATCACACATGGTATAGCAGTATAGTATCCAAACATGGTCTTCTAAGTGATCGTATAATATTGTACTTTCGTATGGCAACAAGTTCTTAGATAGGATTCAAATAGTGTTTGAATTCTCTATATAATCTTGACATTGTAATCAGTTATACACAATTCAATATACAAGAAAGAAAATTGCTCCATTTGTTTGCGTTTTTCTACAATTGCCAAGGATACACCTTTACACATATATACATCTCACATATATGATCCACATTACAACCTTACAACAGTTTACAATCAATGTCAACCCCACTGACAAACAACCACTTATAAAACCTAATGAGAACATAATCCCTAGCCCAAGGGAAAGGATTTGATATAATCAAAATGAAAAACATAGTTCTTGATAATGGCCTATGAAGGAAAAGAATAATCTGACTTCTCGGTAGAACATCAGCCTAGAGCTATAAGAGCGTATTCAACACTATCCACCTTTCCTATGTAAGATATCAGAAGTCTGATTTCATGAGCTTTACTCTAGGCTTTATGTTAATGTTGTCAAATGGTTTTGCTTGGTCTACGTTGATGTAATCCCTCGTCTTAAGAACCTGCAAAACAATGAGTACAACCATAAGAGTAATTTAGATCAGGAAACAAACACATGCAAAGAGAGAATTTTAGGGTTTTTGTATAGCATCAACTTCACAAAATAAGTCTCAACAAACAGTTAAAATATTTTCCAAAACATATCTAAGAAGAGAGTCAAAGATCATTCATATCAGCAAATACTACTCTGGAAATACCACGGCTGCTGGATATGTTAGCCATCCCCTCAGGCTCCATCTCCAGTCTGATTTCAATTCAGCCACCCATCCCCACCATGGTAGGCCATTAACCTACTATCATAAGTGATAGGACCAATATCTTAACGAAGGCTCAAAAAACAGTACAACTTTTCATGTTATCGTGAATCATCAATAAATCAGTCAGAACCCACATTTGGCCTTTTGTCTAAACCCATATTGCTTCCAGAATTTGGAATTCATTGCACGTATTAGCCATTCTAAAATTCCATCAAACCAACTAAAACTGATTCAGCAAGTAATTCCTAGTTCCACATAATACTTAATTACTACCTTATCTTTATCAATACTTTATTCATAGTATTTACCCACAATCTAGCTATCTACTTCTACAGACATCAAAGTAGTTGCAAAATGACCATCCAAGTTCATTACACAACACAAAGTTTCCACACTGTTTGCAAGAATAACTTCCCTACAAACTCAACTAAAGCTATGTTAACAATTATACCATATATTTATACTATGGATTGACAAGCTAAAAGATCATTCTTCATTGCATACTACATGAGCACACCCACAAGTGGCCTACAAGCCTAGCTATCCCGCATGGTATACTGAAAAATGGAGAAAACTCCGCTCCTCTCAAACACTCACACCCACTACAAAAATATCCCTTTTTATGGCCGTTATGCTCACAACATTGAAATCTTACTCACATTAGCGAACCACAGTTAACAGCTGCGGAGATAACCCAAAACTTGGTCAACTATATCTTTATCTCATGTGTAACTCTGATTTAACACTCATTGCAAGTGTCAAGCATCCACCAACCCAAAGATTAGTAGGAAAAAAACACCTATCAAGTTTGATTACAGACTAAATCCTCAAAAGGAGTAATGAACCAACTGACTTTGTATGTCATCATAACTTTCTCCAAGGATTTGTTTTGGCTTGTAAATTTCAATGACATCCCTTTTGAATTCCCAACATTTTGTAGTCTGTCGTAGAACAATGAAGCTACCAAGTACGTATTGAAACAATACCTGTACGACTATCATTTAGGAATGACAAAGACGGAAGAGAAATTGTGGATATTATCAATTAGAACACTAACCAATGTTTCAAAAAACATCCTTGAAGCTTCCTTGCGAGTTTTTCCATTTAATAAATTGTCCATGCCAAGAACCTTTTTCCCATGCACAGCTTCTTGATCAAATAATGTTTGAAGATACTTGGCAACAGCCCTATGGAAAAAGAAAAGAACAAAAAAACACTCAGCTATCGATAATATGATAGTGAAATCACAAGGTTTGATCCTAAACAATAGATCAAATCAATTTCCCAAGTAAAATAATATATATATATATATATATTGTCAGCAATAACAACACATTAGTCATATAAAAAAATTTGATAAATACACACACAAAAGTGCATGATATATAAATTATATACAATAATCATGATGTTAAAAGGAAAGAGGGGGGTAAACCAAATATCTTCTTTTAAATTTATTAAAATAAAATATGAACACCAACTGCCCTAAACAGAGTCTAATTTCTATCATTTAGGCTTCAAAACACGAACTCATCAGTACAACCTACAGCGAGTGATGGCAAAACAAGTAAACGCAACCATTGTGACTTGCAGTAAACAGGAATTCAGTAGCTGCATTTATCCATGACTATTTAGAGCATACACACCTGGTGCGGGAAGACCATCCACTGTTTTCAAGAAGACAAGGGTCTTCAGCAGACGGCATATCCTCCCCCTCATCGGCTATCTCTTCATCATCTACATTCAAAAATTCTAAGTAGAAAAAAATACATATGTTACTCAAAGGACACAAGTACAAATAAAACTACATGATAGTAATTATGGCAAAGAGCATAGCTAATGATGGTTGACAACATTTATTCTCCATCAAGACATGATCAAACAGAGTTAACAATTGAACTTTAAGTTCCAACTACAGAGGGGCCACTCATATATATGGTATCCCCAGTGGAGTATTATTCAGGCAGACAAAATAATAGAAACAGAAATCTTGACATCATATAAATGAGAAAGTGTCAGCCAACGAAGATGATTAGAAAGTGACCTGTATCGTTTCCAAAAAATACATCCCCATAATCCTGCACAGCCAAAAGCGTTATGTTAAAAGCACATATAAAACTTACAAGGAAACAGAGTTTCCTAGTGCGATGTTGGAGCACATTAATAAACCTAATTTCATAATACAATGTTTACAGAAGCCTCTATAGTCCAAGCAATATCATATCAAGCCAATGGAAGACGATCAAAAAGTCTCTTCATATTTTACTTTCAGATATTGTTAGAAAGAATGTATGCATAAATAGAGAAATATTTCTTATTAGTTAATAAGATCGAGAAATTTCTTTGTGAAGTCAAGAATAAAATACTATCAGAATATCAGCAGCATAAAAAATGACCTAGAAAGTTTGTTGGTTACCCAAGGGCATCGAGCAAATGAACGATGACAAGTAAACAATATACCACAGTTAATGAAGTAGTTCAACAAAAAGAGTAAACTCAAATTAAAATTTAGAAATTCATGACAAATAATGTTCACAGCTTACTCCACGATTTCCAGCAGGGTAGTCTGCAGTAACTTCTGCCTCAGTTCCACTCTTTTGATCAGCCTCCATATGTTCTAGGTTTTCCTTATCACTGAAGGAAATATATTTTGCATCCACATCAAGTTCCAACGAAATTGTAGAACCAATGTTGTCTTCTCCACCAAGCATACAAATAGACCTAGTGTCTTTGTCATCACAACCATAGGTTACATCTAGGACCTCATTTTCATTCAAAAATTGCAGCTCATGTCCCATTTCTTCCATAGGTTGATCGTTCAAACTCAAGTTTTTGTGGTCGCCAGTTTCAAGAGACACAGTAGCAAGTGTAGCATTTAGGTCAGTAACTTCAGAAAAACCCGTCTGAACATCTGCTCTGATTTCGACATTATGCTCAACATAGCCAATAGTGTCAAATCCTTTCTGATTACTTGCATCGACTATCAACGTATCCACTTCAATAGGTTGACTGTCCAACTTTTCATCTGGGGACATGCACAATGTACCCGTCTGCAGAGAAGCATCTTCCTCATCAATTTTATTCAGTTGCCTAGGCTGGATGTTATCTTCAGATGGCATATCGTATGTATCTCCTGGAACAAAATTGGTAGCTTCTGCATTGTTTACATCAATTTCTATTTCGCTCATCTCCACCAAGGGTTCATGCTTCGATTCTTCTGGGTTGGTAATCGCCTGCCCTTGAGCATCAGAGTCCTGAGATCTTAGGTTAGGATCTTGCATCCCCCGGTTTTCGGTCTCAATAACAATGTCAGCTTCTTCTGCATCATCTCTCACTATTACAGGTTCGGTGCTTCCAAGGATTTCAGTTTCTTGAGTAACATTTGACCTCACAAAATACTGTGCATCCTTCAGTACCTTGTCAGAAGCTTTGTCTTGATCATCTTCAGAAAACCAGGTTCTACTCGGATCAAAATTCTCAGTGTGCAGAAATATCAGTTCCACTGCCAAGCCTGGCAAACAACGAATCAACTCAGGTGGCTAGTAAAGGCTTTGGAGTATAGCAATCATTAAATTGGCTAAAAGTCTCCTGCAACTGTGTATTGCAAGTGCATGTGTTCTTGTAATACAAAACATCTGGCACTATCAAATTACCTGTGATGATGGGTTCAATGAAAATTTCATCTTCCAAATTATGTCTCTGAATCATTGAAATTTCTGGGAGAGTACAAGGGGCTTTCTTCCGCACACGACGTATATCTTCGGTATTTGTCAACTGCTGGCGTATTGTACTTCATATGACAGAGCAGGCAAGAAGTTAGTATATTTTATACAAATAGCGATATACTATTACAGTAAATACATTTAATTTGTCTGACATGCTTAGTATGCTTTGATTTACAACATCACTAAGCCAGGTCTCACTGCTAAGTCCGTAAAACGTACACACAAAATACTTACATAGTGAGCCAAATACCAAAACCAGAAATCCCACTCTGCTAAGTGCTAACATAGACAAATACTACCTATATGGTGAGCAAAATGCCAAGTATCCCATGAGAACGGCTGGTCAGCCAAAAAACCCAACCGCAGCCATCTACGTCAAGAAAAGTTTTTTTTCCTAAGGAAACAACAATTCAACGAAATGACCTATGAACCAGAAATGCAGTCATATTGAGAAGGTTCGCAACTAAAGAGCATGAAACAAGATCATGCAGACATCTACTCACCAAATTGAATCGTTCATTTGGAAGAAAGTTTTCCTGTATTGACGTCTTAAAAAGATGCCATTATATATCCTCCACAACATATAAGCACTTTCATTGGAAAGAGCCAAGTAATGAACTAGAACAACCTATGAGAAAATGGTGGTCAAAACTAATAAGTGTATGAATAAATGTATATGACAACGGACATACTCGCCATGCAGGACCATTGTATCATCCATTAGCACTTTTCTCTTTAAAGCAGTGTTACGGACAGCAGTTCGGGAGCGTTTTGTAGTTGTCACTTCAGGCACAGGCGGAGTAGGTTTCAGTTTTAAAACTGAAGATCTTCTCCCAACTGAAGGCAAAAAAAAGTATAAATCAGTCCAAAACCATGCAAGCAACAGAATATGATGCAAATGAATTATCAACTCCAAAAAGAAAGACAGAATGAGACATGTTGATACCTAAAATGGAAGACAATAAATCATCATCATCAGGGATGGAATCTGCAGTTTGTTTTCCTTGGGCCTCACCACATGACTCGACTGAATTTAAACTTTGAACTGTTACACCACTTTCAGTAGAACTGCGTTTCTTCCCAGAGATGAGTTTGGTCCCAGCACCATCACCACTATCGCCACCAAAGACTTCTTTTTCAGGTGTAGACTCAACTGGTAAACCACTTGGTTCAGCAGTGAGCCCCTCTGATATAGATAGAAACTTTTCAGGTGCAAGCGATTCAGAAGTGGCAGACCTATCCAAAACATCCGGTTGATTGTCGCCAGATATAACGTTGGCCACTGAGTTTAACAGCACAACCTCAGAAGATAAGTTGCAAGGAATTTCTGCCCTTTTATCTGAAGGAGATAGCACACTGTGATCAGAGTTGCATGCCTGAAGCACACAGAATTGAGCAGAAGCCATTTTTTCCTGAGCAACAGGGTTGAAACAATCTACATTGTTAGGCATGCATGCTTCTCCGGTATTGGTAGAAATAGCAAAATCATTTTGAAATTCAGACTTTAGAGATGTTTGTTGATCCTCCATGTAATTCTCAGGCACTTGCACACAGGTACCACTCGAAGAAATCTTACGAGCAGACCCCTCCACCTCGGAGGTAACCTGAGAGCAACTAGGAGATGCAACGGTTTCATCCAGCCTAACTCCTGCAGGTTCTACACATTGTTCATCCTTTTTTTCTGTGAAGAGAATAGTTGGTTCACTGTTAATTACAATACCACAATTCATATATTCCACCCTTTTTGGGAAATCCAGTGCATCAACCGTCCCATTTGAACATTCTAATGCTGGGGATACAACTTTAATCTGTTCATGCACTAGTGGTATCATTTGTTTCATCTCCAGATCTCCCAAATTGTATCCATTCACAGGCAAATTTATCGTATTATTATCCTCACAGCATGGACCTATCTCGCTACAAGCATTTTCTGTGCTTTCCAGTACTGATAAATTTGATAAACTATGGTCTTCCAAATCCACGTGATCATTGCAGGCCGTAGCTTCCTGAACACTAGACAAGTTTGGCTCTTCAAATAATCCGGGAGTCAACGGAGCCTGAGCATATGTGACAAATTCAGTATTTGCAGCAAGGACTTCATTCTGTTCAAAGGATAAAAATGTTGATGGGGGCAGCAATTGTATTATACATTTAATACATGAGTTTTCCCCCTAATCCCCAACAGCCAAAAAAAATAAACCTAAAACTAAAATCAAATAAAAGAACTAGCTTGCACACAAGTAATGAGGAGCAATTAGGATAGTACCCAACATATTAGTTTTTGGGAAACATAACAAACCTGGTTTCCAGTCTCATTCATTTGCACAGTTTCTGAAGTTCCAGGTACTCCCTCAAAAACTTCATGCCTTTCCAGGGGTGTTGCTGGTGGAGTCAATGCCTGAGGATCGCTACTGAAATGAAGATTATAAGTAGGGTATATCAAAAACAGGATGTTCTAAGTGAAGACAAAATGTAAAGAAACTACCAAACAGGTAACCTCTCCAACTTGAAGTGGAGAGTGCCACAGGGATAAAAACATAAGTGTAAATATATCTTATACAACAAACTTTTACTGCAAAGTACAAAATTAAGGACCAGAGTTTTATTTGATTACCATACTTAACTGACAGTCACTCAAACAGAAATCAGAAAAATATGATACAATCAGAATCTAGGACAGTCAGCATCCCAGTTATACAGAATAACAACACCAAAAGACCACGTGTTCTCATACAAACAAAAGAAATGAAAACGTTTCCCTTTCTTTTTTGTTTTTTATGTGGTCTACTAGGGATTTGTTTTTCATGTGGTCTACAAGGGGGGGCAGAATGCCTTAAACAGAGATGGAAAGTAATCTGCAGACATAATACCCCAAAAACTCTAGAACAAGAACATATATCATCCCACATGGCAGAAGTTGCTTTAGCATATTTGAAGTTGATCTGCTTGGATGCACCAATTCCTTTTTTAAAATATCAGTTTCATTTTTGGGTTAAATGGGTGTTTTTGGCCTCATTTAGTATAGAGGATTCGGTAGGTTTTGTTTGGTCGTTCATTATGGTCCAGTCTGTCATCAATAATGTTACTCACAAAATCATTAGTATTTTATCTCTTTCTTCCTTTGTTCTTTTTTCTTTAAATCTACACCCAAACATAGGAGACTACAGACAAGACAGTCTTAAGACCCCTATGCTAAAAGCTGTCCTCCAGTTGAGCAATATGAGAAATGTATAGCTTTTGAATTCTGAGGATACAGAAGCTTATAAAGCTGCCAGACAACCTTAATTTGTGGCCCCTCCATCCCAACACCAAATACTATGTGCACTCCCTTAAACCCCGTGCTTAAAGAACAGATGCTCTCCAGTCAAACAGAACATATTAAGTTTTAAATTCTGGTAAGCAGAAGCCCGTGAAGGTGCCAAAAACCTTTACTCTGTTCCAAAGCTCCTACATCCCTGCAACTCTAAAACCTTCATATATCCTTCTACTTCTTTCCATCCAGTGTACCCAAACAACAGCTATTTCACTACAATAACGGAGAACTTTAGCCCTTTTCCCTTTGGCAAACCCAAGATGCCTTGCAGTTGATAGATCAGTACTCCCTAGTGGGATCTCCCAGAACAAAAAGTAAGTTCACACTGTACAAAAACATGATCTACACTCTCCCTGCATTTCACTAATAGGAACTTAATGGAGAAAAGCACAAACTTTCAACTACCTCATCCAAAAGTACACAGATATGAACTTTCATATAATCATGTCGAAGAATATGGCAATCATATTGAATAAAGGTGAAAATAAGGGCTCTGCTTATTGCACAATAGGTGTGTGTGTATATATAGGACCTATGCAGAAATTAGCATGTTATGATTCGAACTTCTAAGAATTTCTTTGTGCAAACAAAAAATGCATGCGAGATGCTTGACACCATAGAGATAGATATAAGTTACCCGGAAATTCCATCATTCCCTTGGGCTGCAGCCTGGCCTAAGAACAAGTCCTGTTTTTCATCATAGGACAATAAAAATTTCTAAGTGACACTGGATATACAAGACAATATTTATGCACTAGATTCTTGCAAAAGAAAAGGTTAACATGTGAAAACGAAATCATATGAATATAAATGTGCATTGACTTGCTAACAAGAAGATACAAAAGAGAAAAGTCAGTAGACACTAGCAACGTGGAGCACACTCGGACTTTCTTAACCAATTAACTAATGTTTAATCAAGTTGATTTGCATATAAAAGCAGGTATAAAAAATCACCTCATCAAAATCTAGACCAATTTGAGAGGTATCACCATCCCCGAATCGCTCTGAAAATAAACCAGGAAATATTTAATAATAAGTAAGCCAAGGTCCACAAACAATAATAAGTTGTACGCCTAAGCTGAAATATTACTCATGTCATCACAATAAACTGATGAGTACTAACCATCCAATCCGAACTGAGATGTCGAGTAAACCACACCCTCCATTGCATCTTGGAGAGTAATCTGCTCCCTAGCACTGACATGATGATCAACATAGTTACTGCAAGACAACTGAATGTTAAAATCACGAACAAAAATCTTCATCTCCAGGATCAACACCAGATATTCAGTCTTAAATAAAAATGCTTCAACTTACTAACCCCTGAAAAATTTCGTTATCTGGTAGCTCAAAATCATCAAGATCAAAAGTCTCAGGCAAGGTGATAGAATGATACGGTGCAGTTGATTCTTCTGGTGGTAGATCAACTGCGGTGGTGCGAAATGCTTGCTTAATCTTAAGCAAAGCCTCACTACAGTCATCAAAAAGGTAATTCACCTTTCTAGAATATATCCTCACAACACCAAGCAGAAGATGACTGGACAACCGGAGTGCAATCGGAACTTCAGGAAAAAGAATAGAATCTGCACAAGTTAAAGTATGGAAGTAAGACGAGTAGATACATGAAATTGACGCAAAAACATTAACATAAACAGCGAGAAAACAGAAATCGGAGAAAATAAAGTACAACATATTTCTGAATTAAACAGAGGTAAGGATGAAGTACAACACCATATTCCTGAAGTAAACAGGGGTAAAGATAGAACACCACAATGGTAGTTGCATATCCCTCTTGAACTAAATGATGTACGAAGATATATTTTAGTATCTTTCACCCAATATCTTTTTCATTTCTTCAATCCAACTTCCTATAAGTTACTTTGAACCAATAATACCTTCAGGACTTTAGACGATCGATAGAACACCATAAGCTAGAAGAAGTTGCATCTCTCATGGAAGAAATGATAGCAACAACATGTTATTACATTACACAAGATATGGGATCCTACGGTACTTTTAGAATAAAGAAGTTTTGGGTTTACAGTTCACAAGAATCTTATTAAATGAAAAAGTCATACAATGTAGTCTTGATCAGGATCAAGAGATCAGCAAGTTTTTAATCTTAGTTGCATGTTTTTGATGGTTTGGATGGAGAGGATATAAGAAATATCCAACAAGCACCCAAGGTGGAGTGCCCATGGAGGAATAGGGTTGATGGTTTCCTGGAGTTCCGGTTGCTCAGGAAAATTAGGACATAAGTTTCTCCAGAAAATTAGGAAATACAAAAGTTTCTCTAATTGAGCGGAGAAGGTAATAAACAACCACAAGTGTGCTGCTCTAATTTCCTATTTTTTCTCGAACGAACGCAACATAAATAGAAACAGAAAATCACAGTAAAATATGGAAACTGACCTACAGAGACGCCAATATCTGTGTCGGCAACCTGATTCTTGCGAAGCTTGCGCTCCAAATGTGCCGCTATCCATATCGTCCCAAGTGGCCCTTTCTTTGCCAATATAAACTGCGAGTAAAACATTTTTCTGTCCCTTGTCTCACCTCAATTCACCAGAGACCTTGTAATTCACATAACAATCTTCTCCAAACGACAATTTTATAACCCTACTAGTCACTCCCAGATACAGCATAAGCCTCTAAACCATCTTCGTGAGTACCAAATCATCAAAAACGAGTAGAAACGCTTCAAATCCAACAGATTTACATGACTCTCGATTGAAACCCTAAATTCATACCACAGCCCATTGGTGGAATAGTCATCCGAAGCCAAAAGCGTCACTCGTGTAGTAGATTATATAAATCCCCGAATCAGCTGCGAACACGAAACCCTAACTTTCTCATACCCTTGAATACTCGAATAGAAAATGTAAAGGTATGAATTGCCTGAAATCGACGAAATAACAGCGACCCTTTGATCGAAAAAGGAATCTTTGACAGAAATTGGAAACTTCGGAGCTTTCAGGGATGGTGCTGGGATTTCGAGAAGCAAGCTAGTTGAAGCAGCTGTGT
Source organism: Comarum palustre (assembly GCA_951800085.1). NCBI lineage: Eukaryota > Viridiplantae > Streptophyta > Magnoliopsida > Rosales > Rosaceae > Comarum > Comarum palustre. The sequence continues at coordinate 20,048,636 of OX637587.1, read as the reverse complement.
AGTTTCTGGGAGCAAAGCATACAGCTTGGAGGAGTTTGAAGTACTGAGCCAGAGATCGAGTCGAGATCGAACAGAGTTAGCAGAGAGTATTGAAGATGGGTAGCGCCTTCCAATTTTCGAACCATGTTTTTGTTCGTGTACCAAAATAGAACTGGTTTTAAGGCCGGGGACTTTTTTTTGGTTACATTTATGGCCGAGGACTTTTTGGTAAAAAGTCTCTTAAATGTAACGAAAAAATGTACATCATTTTACTTCGTTTTTGTTTTACATTTTATAAGCCTCCCACACGAGTGTCGATGTGTGTCTAACTAGTTTGATTAAATAGTATGCAACCTTCTTTTAAATTTAAATAAAAATAACACAATTATTTGAAATGATATTTTTTTTATCAATAAAAAAAATATCATTCAATCAAGGCAAAACTACATCATGAAGCTCATAGTGGCCTCATTAAACCTAGACAAGATCTAAGAAGAGTACCACACTCCTATAGACATAACACAACTAGCTAACAGATTCATCAACTAAGACATGGACTAGCCACACCGATACCATTTGCCACCAAAAGGTAGGAAAATGATACGAGAGAGCTACTCTAGCTATCTTATGGGCAGCTTTATTACAAACTCTAGGAATAAAACTTCACTTGCAAGACTCAAATAGTACTTATTGCTACCGAGAGGAAGTGTTCCTGATGGACCTAGGGAAATAAAGCAGCTGATCCATGAAGCCTAGTCCAAGAAGGGAAGTCCAATGACAAGTCTAATGAAGAAATAGAAGTCCAAAATTCGGCCAAAGAAGCCTCTAAAATCTCCAAGTCTTGTTGGCCAAGCAAACCAAGTTCAAGAAGGAAAACCTAAACCTATTTGGTTAAGGACTTGTGGTTGCCGACCCTATGTGTATTCCTTTATAAATAGGCTTGTATTTAGACAGAAAATCATCATCACTACCTTGCCATTACATAGCTGAAATTCTACCATACCCTATACAGAAAAATACTTAGCCGATTCATCCACCGCAAGTCATACAAATCACTCCATCTTTCCACTGAATTCCCCATACTTGCCGAATCTTTCAAGGTTGTAAGAGTGTGATTTTATCATGGCTTTTCATATTATTTTCTGTATATTTTTGAATTCTAATGTAATATGTTGTTCGATTTTGGTTTTATTTATCAAACATGGTTTTCGAATTTCTTTGTGATCTTTGATCGTTCTATGTTTTGATTTATAACTTCTTGAACATATGATAATTTTGTGATTTAGGTTTAGGGGCAGTAGTATGTTCTTATGTATTCTTGATTTCTAATTGATTAATTATCATGAATTTGTGCATCTAAATCAATCCTTGAGGCTGCTTTTGCCATGGTTGTCTTTAGGGCGGATAAGCAAAGTTGTCTTGGTCTTTGTTATTAACTTAGGGCGGATACAATTCTGATAATTTGCATGCTAATAGGATAAGTGACGCCATGCCTTAGATTATGTTTCCGATTGACTCATGTGCTTAAGTGTTTTCTTTTTTAATCTCTACGCAACGTGTCTTTAAATAAGTTAGCATTCATCTTTAGGATCAAGCGCAAAGATGGTTCTAAATACTTGAGAAGTCTTAACGATTAGATAACCGCAACAGCTCTAATTAGAATCGGAATTTTTTAGTGTCTAGGATAATTTGAACATTGATGTCCGGTCTTGCATGAAATTGTTATGTTTTCTTGAGAGTTTTTCGTGTTATGTGTTGCATGAGTATGTTGATCTCTTGTATTTAATATTCTTAGGTTTAATTTTCATTAGGTTAATTGTTAGAAAAACCAATCAGTAACCCCATCATAATTCGGTAAATATATGATTATTCTAGATTTATATTTGTGTATGTCGATTTCATACTTGTGCATAACTGTTAGGTAGCTATTATGTAACCGTTATGTAACTATCAAGAAGCTATTATGTAACTGTTATGTAACTATTGTGTAACTATTATGTAGTTGTTGTGTAGTTGTTATGTAACTGTTTCGTATATATGTGAATATTTGTTTATAAGTTGTTTGTTTTCTCTTCGTTCGATCACCCTTTGGTGTCCCCGGCTAGAACGATCCATACTTGTCTATACTACTAACGATTGCAGGGTAATTAAATTGAGAGTTGTCAGACCTCTGTCCTGACTTGACGTCAATTTTTGGCGTCGTTGCCGGGGATGCCAAGAAGAATCGAAGAAGATGTTGTATAATTTTTATATTTGGTTTTCAGCTTGTAATTAATTTTGGCCGATTTCTATTTTTAATTTTTGAAGTTCGATTTTGATTTGTATATATGTTGTAATAACTTAGTTTAAATTCTAGGAAGTTTATGGTTTTATGTATGTTTGAGTTTATTGTAGTTTTTAAAGTGTAACATGTAGGGAGAAGCCACTTTTGTTAATCTTAGCCTAAACTCTTCATGTTATCTACGGATTTCATGAGGTTAATGGTGGCTTTGATTAACACTTGTAGACTGGTCTAGTGATCCGAGTTTGTTCTCAACTGAGTAAGGGGCAAGTTATTATTCATAAATATGGTTCTCAGGTTTGTTTAACTGGATCTCAAGATCATAGACTGATATCTCTTCTCTGTGAAGGGTCGATAGAGAGTTCGCTCTCCATGATCACTAAACGAGTCCTGCCTGGTTCCTGTAGGGGGTTCGCCCTCCGTGGATCTTAACAACACTGCCTTCTAAAACCACGGAACCCGCTCAAACTAGCCAAATACTTGGACCGAAGCATCACCACACTTTAAACGCTAGAATTTACTTGAACATATATGACGTCATAAGCTTCACACGAATTGGCTTTAATTTTTGAGGTATATCGGACGAAGCATAACACTACCTTGGGGTGTATCAGTCCATTGCACAGTGGTCTTTCCTGCTCCACATACCTTAAAAATTAGGGGTTAATAAAATCAACTATAAACAACTAGGTTGTCACACCATCTTATGCTTAAATATGATTCATGTATATGTGATGTCGTGTGCCTTATTGTTCCTTGTTGTCATGCCATGCCGAGTTAACATAGTTCATTCCTAACATTTTCTTTTGTTTTGCAGGTTTTTATTTTCATTTAAGTGTGTCATTCATGTTGCATTTATACTTGTGATCGATCATTTTGCATATCATGTTGCATATTGCATTTTTTTGTGTTTTGTGTTGATTGATTACATTCATGCCGTGTTGAGATTTTTAGAAAGAGAAATCCAGCGAGGAAGTGTTGGAGATTTTTAGAATGGTAAACTGAACATACCCCTGTTGGAGTGCATTCGACAAATACCAAGGTATGCTAAGTTCTTGAAAGAGCTCTGCACGACAAGGAGGCACACAAGTGAGACTCAAGTTGTTAAGATGAGTGAGACAGTTTCAGCCGTGCTCCAAAAGAAGATGCCGCCAAAAATGAAGGATCTAAAAAGTTTCTATCAGGACCCACCCCGGGTTAAAACCCCTTTAACCCGAAGTAAATCCTGCGGGGACCACCTCAAGGGAACTTCTTACCGAAACCCCCTTGAAATGGACAACCCTTCTTACAACCCAACTAAACACTTCCAAGAACAAATTAAAATAACCCCTAAATCATGGAGCCAACCTGCTCGCCAAGTCACATCGACGTTTCACTAACCTATTCAACTATCGAAGTTGGGTTAGTCAGAGCAGTCTACATGGAAGATTTACCCTAATGAATTTGCAAGCAGCAGCGGATTAATCGACTATGCCTCGACTCTTGTACGCGCTCGACCTCCCCTCAAGAACTCTGCACCCCTGGGCATTTGAAAACGAATGGCCCAGGGAAGAACATTTCAAAAAACAACACGTTAGCGTGAGTGGACAAAAATCAAATATAAAAACTCTATTTTCTTTAATGTCATCCCTTGGAGTTTTCTAAGAAAAACCTTATACACGCAAATCATAGACAATGAATAGACAAATCATTAAATAACTCCCTTGGCTCAATCCATAAATAAATGTGTGGGGTATTAACCTCATCCACGAGAAAACCGACCTGCTCGGGTCTATTTGTCACACCCCGAATCTTTCGAAGTTAATAAAGTTACCTTTTCACAGAGGTTTACGAGTTACCGAGGACTTTTAATTGCGATCGGTAATTCGATAAGTTATCGATCGAGTTAATTGTCGAGTTTTTCTAAGTGCTCCAAATACCTGAATTGATGACTCGATGTGGTAGTACGTGTCGACACGAGTCTCCCGGTATTTTCAGAATATTTTTCGGAGCTTCCGGCTAATTTCTGTGAATTTCTGAAGTTTATGGTAACTTTTAATTATCCATCCGGTAAAAAGGAGAATTACCATTTAACCTTTTCACTTTTCACCTTCTTTTAATCCGGACCGTCAGATCAATTAGGGGTTTGATCTGGACCGTTGATTTGGCTATAAATAGGGGAAGGGAGAGTTGACCCGAGTCAATACCCAACTCGGGCGTTGACCCGAGCCAATCTCTCTCTCTCTCTCTCCGTTTCGGTCTTCAGCTCCGCCGCCCATCACTGCCGCGTCCGGCCAACCCACGCCGGCGCACCCCTACCAAATTGACCCTCTCACTCTCCTCTACAAAACCCAGCCACCCAATCCGAGATTCTTCAACCGTCGACGGAGATCGGAGGACGAGGACGGCGACTGTGTTCGCCGGAAATCTGGCGCCTCAGGCGGAGGTTCGACGAATTGAAGGTAGATTCTTGCTCCTCTCCTTCTGCTCTTACCTCCTATGCCTCGTTTCGAACAATTGGAGGCCTAATCGGAAACCCTTCGTTCTCACAGTGTTTTCGGGTTTTTCTGGGTATTTCTAGGGTTTTGAGATTTCAAGCTTCGAAGCTCCTTCAATGGACCCTTGGCCCTCCAGCGAGCTCTTGGAGCTCTGGTGAGGCTGTATCGACGAATTGAAGGGGACCTGGTGGTGGTACAGTCTTGGTTCGGTGGAGGCAGTGACTGAGGCGAGAACTTGGAGTTCTCGGAGCTCCTGCAAGTCGAGATTGAGGATGATGGAGCTGTTGGAGTGGGTCTAGGAGTTGGTAGGCAGCATGAGGGCTGCTGGGTTTGGTTTTAGGTCGAGTTTGGAAGCAGGCAGAGGGTAAGACTCGTCCCTCTAAGAACTGTTATTTTGTGAATTCGTAGTTGAATTGTCGTTGGTGTTGATGCTGATTTGTTGTTGTGTTGCGTGTTTTTGTCGATAACTTGGTGACGAAGAAAACGGGGAAACTCTGGCGAAATTCCGGCAAGTTACCAGAATCCGGCGAAGATTCCGGTGATGCCGTAAACCGGCAGAATGCCGAAGAGGTAGAAATCGAATCCCTGTTAGGTTTTTAGTCGAAAAGTATGGTTCACCCCTAAGTTGAGTAATTACGGGAAAATTGGACGTAAGTAGGAAGTTTCCATTTTGGGAAACTTCCCATTCTAAAGAACACTCGCCATGTTAGGAAACTTTCCATTTTGGGAAACTTTCCCTTTTTAGAAGGTTTCCATTTATGAGATGTTAAATCGGTAAAATCGACTTAAGGTTAAACGTATTGATTAAAGTGACACGTTGGGTGTCCATAGTAATTCAACGAGTTATTACGTGACACCCTAACGTCAAGTTAAAGTAATAAAGGAAAGATCGGAAGCTAAGTCGGACTTCCGGTAAATTGAGTTAAGAGTCGATAACCGGGAAAGAAAGTCAAAAAGGTTAAAGTGCTATAAGAAAGTAACTTGGTCAACTTGTGGTCAAATAGGATTTCCTGGTCAAACTAGGAAAAGACCAAGTCAACTGTGGTATGACTAATTTAATGATTTGTTTGTCCAGTCCCTGGTTGCACGTGAGACGGGCTCGACTATGTGTTAGTTCGAGGGTTTCGCTCGAGGAGCTTTCCGAGCAGGAAGAAGGTCGCAAAGAGTACTGTGAGTGGACTTTTGTTTTAAATTAAATTGCATGCTCTATACTTTAATCGGTTTCTCCTGCATATATGATTTCCTCTATTTATATGTTTTACGGTGATTTGGGAAAAGGGGATTTAAGGATTTTAAAGGCAACAAACCGGGAAAGAGGTTCATACCCATCCCGTGATTTTAAAGGATTTTTCCCGTGGTATGGTTTTATTGATTATCACCGTTTTGGGTTTATGGAGGGGGATGTTTTAAAGGAGAAATTTGGCTCACGGATTTTAAAGGGGTTTTCGATTTATTGTTTCCACGAGGTTTTACGAGGTCTTACAGGTTTTACAGGTTTTAAAGGGATTTTGAAAAAAGGAAAAGGATATAAGGATTGTTTGCTAGCATGGACCATCTCCAGTTAGAGCGGGTACCATCTTCTGGATAGAGCAGGTCAGGGACCTTCTCCGGTAGAGCTGGTCATTTGACCTTCCCGGATAGAGCAGGTCAGGGACTCTCTTCGGTAGAGCGGGTCATTAGACCTTCCCGAATAGAGCAGGTCGGGTTTTCTCGTGGATGAGGTTAATACCCCACATAATTGTTTATATTTGAGCCCAGGCATTGTTTATGTTATACTTGCATGCGGATTTTCTTAGAAAAAACTTAAGGGAGAACATTAGCGGAATGTAGGGTTTCTATATTTGATTTTAGTCCACTCACTCTAACAGTTTTAAATGTTTCTCCCCTGGGCCCTTCCTTTTCAAATGCCCAGTGGTGCAGGGTACTAGAGCGGAGGTCGTGCGCGTACAAGAGTCGAGGCATAGTCGATCAATCCGTTGCCGCTTGAAATTCTTTAGGGTAATCATCTTAGTAGACTGCTCTGACTAACCTAGTATAGCTAATTAAGTAGGTTAGTGAGTAAGATGCCTTCGTGAGTTAGGGTTTGTTGTTAGATACTCATGGAAGTGCTGAGTTGGAATGTAGGAAGGGTTGGCCATTTCAAGGGGGTTTCGGTAAGAAGTTCCCTTGAGGTGGTCCCCGCAGGATTTACTTCGAGTTAAAGGGATTTAACTCGGGGTGGGTCCTGACACTATTGACCAGCTCATCAGAGAGGATCCTATGACCCGCTCTATTTGGGAGGGTCCAACCGACCAGCTACCACCGAAGAGGGTCCTGACCTGCTCTATCCGGGAGGGTCATACTGACCAGCTACCACCGAAGAGGGTCAGACCAGCTACTATCCAGAGAGGGTACCAACTCCATCTGGAAAGGGTCCATGCTAACATGCAATACATATATTCATATCCTTTAAAATCCTTTAAAACCTCATGGGAAAATAATCCGAAAACCAAGTCAAAACTCCCATGACTTTAACCCAAATACATTGGATTTAAAAACATTTCCAAGAACTCAAAACCGGTTCTCTGCCTTTACTTTAAAACCCTTAAATCCAAGAGCCAAGTTTCCCCTTTTTAAATTTCATCCCCCTCCATAATCCCAAAACGGTGATAACAATAAAATCATATCCCGAGAAAATCCTTAAAATCACGGGAAAGGTAGAAACCTCTTTCCCGGCTCACTTATCTTTAAAAAGTATTAAAATTCTCATTTTCCAAAAATCACCGTAAAACATGAAATGGAGGAAATCACATATAAAGGAGAAACTAATTAAAGTCTATGACATGCATTATAGGGTGGAGGCAGTGACCGAGGCGGGACTGGGAGTACACAGAGCTCCTGCAAGTCGAGTTTGTGGATGATGGAGCTGTTGGGTCTTGAATTGGAAGTCCTGCAAGTCGACTCTGGGATTCGAGGGGGCCACTATGTTCCTGCCTCGGACTATATTTAAAGGTGAACTTTTAGTTCTAGGATTACAGTGTTGTTGATTTTGCTTGGAATTATGGTTGGTGTTGTTGTTGTTGAAATTGTGTTGTTTATGTGCATGTTGTCGATAACTTGGTGAATCGGAGGAAACGGGAAAGTTATGTCGAAATTCCGACAAGTTGACCGGAATCCGGCCGAAGATTTCAGCAAAGTTACCGGAATCCGGTGACTGCTTCGGGAATACAGTTAGACCGATAGAATGCCGAAGAGGTAGAAATCATTTCCCCTGTTAAGCTTTTAGTCGAAAAGTTCGGTTAATTCCTAATTTGAGTAATTACGGAAAAATTGGACGTAAGTAGGAAGTTTCCATTTTGGGAAACTTTCCCTTTTTGGAAGGTTTCCATTTATGGAAGATTGACCGATAAAAGGAAAAAGGGAAAGGTCAATCTTAGTAACCGGTTAAGTTAAGACAACCAGATCTCTAAGTGAGATTCTAGGCAACTCAGGAATCATAGTCAGAAACCGAGTTGGGCGCTGTAAATATTTCGGATAATTTCATACCGGATATATCGACTCATAAACTGTAAATTGGTGAAGTGGTTGATTGGGTGTCCATAGTAATTCCACAACTTACTATGTGTTACCTACCGTCAAATGATTTAGTAAAGAAAAATACTTATGCTAAGGTGGCGTAAAGGGAAACCAAACTTCGAGTCGATAATCGGATTTAAGCGTATTGATTGAAAAGCTGTTAAAAGAAAGGAACTTGGTCAACACGTGGTCAAATAGGATTTCCTAGTCAAACTAGGAAAAGATCAAGTCAACGATGTAAAGACTAATATATTGGTTTAATTGTACAGCCTCTGGTCGAACGTGAGACGGGCTTGACTACGTGGTTAGTTTGAGGGTTTCGCTCGATGAGCTTTCCGAGCAGGAAGAAGGTCGCAATAAGTACTGTGAGTGGACTTTATTTTTAAATATAATGCATGTCATAGACTTTAATTAGTTTCTCCTTTATATGTGATTTCCTCCATTTCATGTTTTACGGTGATTTTTGGAAAATGAGAATTTTAATACTTTTTAAAGATAAGTGAGCCGGGAAAGAGGTTTCTACCTTTCCCGTGATTTTAAGGATTTTCCCGGGATTTGATTTTATTGTTATCACCGTTTTGGGATTATGGAGAGGGATGAAATTTAAAAAGGGGAAACTTGGCTCTTGGATTTAAGGGTTTTAAAGTAAAGGCAGAGAACCGGTTTTGGGTTCCTGGAAATGTTTTTAAATCCAATGTATTTGGGTTAAAGTCATGGGAGTTTTGACTTTGTTTTCGGATTATTTTCCCACGAGGTTTTAAAAGATTTTAAAGGATATGAATATATGTATTGCATGTTAGCATGGACCCTTTCCAGATGGAGTTGGTACCCTCTCTGGATAGTAGTTAGTCTGACCCTCTTCGGTGGTAGCTGGTCAGTATGACCCTCCCGGATAGAGCAGGTCAGGACCCTCTTCGGTGGTAGCTGATCGGTTGGACCCTCCCGAATAGAGCGGGTCATAGGACCCTCTCCGATGAGCTGGTCAATAGACCCTCTCGTGGTAGAGCAGGTCGGTTTTCTCGTGGATGAGGTTAATACCCCACACATTTATTTATGGATTGAGTCAAGGGAGTTATTTAATGATTTGTCTATGATTTGCGTGCATAAGGTTTTTCTTAGAAAACTCCAAGGGAGGACATTAAAGAAAATAGAGTTTTTATATTTGATTTTTGTCCACTCACGCTAACGTGTTGTTTTTTTAAATGTTCTTCCTTGGGCCCTTCGTTTTCAAATGCCCAGTGGTGCAGGGTTCTTGAGCGGAGGTAGCGCGCGTACAAGAGTCGAGGCATAGTCGATTAATCCGCTGCTGCTTGCAAATTCATTAGGGTAAACTTCCATGTAGACTGCTATGTCTAACCCAGCTTAGCTAGTTAAATAGGTTAGGGAGCAGGATGGCATCATGAGTTAGGGATTGTTTTTAAATACTCATTGAAGTGCTGAGTTGGTATGTAGGAAGGGTTGTCCATTTCAAAGGAGGTTTCGGTAAGAAGTTCACTTGAGGTGGTCCCCGCAGGATTTACTTCGGGTTAAAGGGGTTTAACTCGAGGTGGGTCCTGACAGTTGGTATCAGAGTATTAGGTTATCGTATCCTGTTACTACCTCATGTACTTGGTAGCACTAATTGTCTATAGGGTGATGGTCCGACCGCGGCGGATCTATCAGTATTTTATGCTTTGGACGCTTAGTTTTTATTAAGGATATGAGTTAGTACTTCTTGGTTGATTTATGGACCGAGTGGTTCTATAAACATTTGAATCTTCAAGACAATGCCTCAGTACGCCGACCTCACAGAGAGTTCCTGTACGAAACAAGGTAAGCTTGTTACGTAATTATTTTTATGAGTTCCCCAGTGCTTAATAAATTTTTGGAATAGAGTTAGGTGTTGGGAACTCGAGTTGAAAACTCACTTTATTTAACGTTGTTTGAGCATTTGTGTAAGTGCTCGGTGGTGAAACATTTGATTCATGCCTGGAAGGCTATTGTGTTTGTTGGCAGGGATGATGTTGTAGAAACCTAAGGCGGGGCCTTGGTGTTCGAGTTAAGGGACTCTTAGAAGTGAAGAGTCGTAAGAGTTATTGAAAAAGGTTGCATCCTGCGATGAAAAAATGAGTTGAAGTCGCTTAGCGTGATTATTCAGAGAAGATGAATTTTAAGATTTGACGATTGCCAAGGTTTTGTTGATGTTCGTCTTTAGTGTGGTGTCAGAGAAACTGACGAATGTGTTAACGTAGAATGACTCAAGGAAATTGAGTGTTGTTATTTTGTTGTCAATGGTCTTGATCTAGTGACGAGTCCCGAATGTGACTTAATTAAAGACATTAAGTAAGTGATAGTTTGATTGGTCACTTGATGTTTATGGGACAGCCACTGAAACTAATGGTTTGGGTCACCTTTGGTGTTGACATTGTTATCATTAGCTACGAGTGGATTCTCATCGCTTCAGCCACCCATGATTGGGGTACTAGAAAGATTTGAATTGTTAGTGAGTCCAAGCATGATTTGAATTGTTGGTGACAATGGTCATTAGTCCATTTATCGTGAAGGTAGAAATTCAATCGTGTCACCAGATTTTGGGGCTCATGTCAACAATAAGGTGAGTTATCCACCTGTGGTCAAAGTATTTTAGTTAGTACACCTGTGGAGGGGTCTCCAGGTTGGCTGTGTTAGAGTTCAATTTTTAGATCGAACGAGCGTTACCAGTTGTAACTAAAGGTAAATGGTTTGAAAAATTTAGGGAGATGATGGAAGTGGCAACAAGCCACCGGGTCATGGACCAAGAGTGCTTGGGGTACCGGAGAGAGTGATACGAGTCTTGATTGACTTTGTATTATTGTGGTGTAGGAACCGGTCATTGTGTAAATGGTACTGTTTCGACGGCTGAAGATGTACATGGGTATACCCCACATGAGCACGTGTTACCCTCCTTTGTAGGGGAGTGGTAAATTGAAATCTTGGTAGCACATGCTGGTAAGGAATAATTATTTTGTGCAGCTGTGTGTGATCAAAATGATACATTCATATATTTCAAGAATGTATTGTGAAAGTTTCATATGTTGAGAACAGAGATTAAGGACGTTTGGTTAGAAGTTTTTGTATAAAACGTCAATTAAATGGTCTAACAGTTTAAGAACTGGTCGGGAGTGAGTTATTTGTAGTCGCTTCGACTTTCAAGATGGTTAGTTAAATTGTTAAATGTCGTTAGTAGGTGGTCGGATGTTTTCTAGGTTAAATGCACAGAAGGTCTACTGAATCATTGAATATGAGTGAGAATGTTTGTAGTTGCTCAAGCTTCAACTTGCAACCCAAGTTGTCTGTTATGACACTTGGTTTCATCAGGGGTGAATAGTTATGCTTGTTGACATGGGAATCTGTACACTCACTGGCTGTGATTTCATCAAATATTGTAATCGGAGGTATCCTTAGATGAGTCTAAAGATATATAAATTACATCCACTGTAGTGACGGACAATATTCTCAATTATGATCTAGGAAATGAGGATTAAGATCTGTGAGATCAAAATTTGATGTTAATTTATCAAAAACCTGAGAGGATTGAAGAATTGTTGGCACTGCTATGGTCATTGGTCATTGAGTAGTGACCCTACTGGTTAGGAATTATTGATCTAGCGGCAAATTCTGGCGCCACGAGTGTAGAGTGGTAGCAAGAAAAATCACAATATGTGGTTTATGGAACTGTCAGCATTTCGGTGAGTGTGTTATGCAGTGAAACTGAGGAAAGGGTTTCTTTGATGACTCAAAAAGTAATATGAGTCAAGGTTTTGGAAACCAATTTATTACAAGAGCAGTAAGGTATGTTGCTAAGTGGAGCAACATCTTATTAGAAATCGTGGAGTGTTGAAGTCACGTTTAGATTAAGTTATGATCTGAGTGGATATTAACGAATGGAAGTGGTCCACGTAATCTAAGATCTGAAGTGGTAGTTTGATCCCTTGTGCACGTAAGTAGTCGTGCATTTTGAATCTTACCGAATAGAGGATGCGGTGGATGGTAAACTTGCAGAGCATGGGGGGCAATTTTGTTAGAAACTGTCTAGTTATGCGAGTTGACTATGTGATGTTTGCGCGCCCAGTACGGTGATGGTATTTGATAAATTGTGCCTTGATGGCTTGATGCCTGGTGATCAAAGTGGCTAAGTTCGGTGTGAAATTAACTTTCCAATGCTTTGATCTGGGGTTACTTTGGGTGTGCACCAGTGGCACTAAATTTTATATAGATGTTCGATCAGGTTAAATGTCTGATTTTGTCGGTTATTACCAGACGATTTGGTAATGGAGGCATCTTTGAATGAAATATCCGTGTTGAGCAGGTAAGGCTCTGGGATTCTTTTAATGGTAAGTCTACTTCAGATTGTGATGCGGATAATGTTTAATAGACGCACGGTTATGGTTGAAGTGCAAGTTCTGCACTATGCGTCATTCCAGGCTAATGTAAGAGATAGGGAGGTCGGTGGCACCTCGCCTTTGTGTAGTACGTATGATATGTATTACCAGTTGAAAAGTACGCTGTAACCCCACAAGGTGTTAATTGGGTTAGCAATTCTAATGTTTGGCTTGTGGGTAAAAGTCAGGATTTGTCTTGTCAGAATAGTTATGTGAGAAGTGTGTAGCCTGACAATTTCTCTACATGCGAGGAGCAAGTAATGTTAAAGCTCAATATCTGGAGACTTGTATCTCCCTGATTTAAAGGATATGGTTTTGGTTTTACGCTAAAATTCATGGCAATTCATGTCCTGTGGGTGCAAGTGGTTTGAGTAAGGATAGATCAAGGGAAGACAATTACTCTACAACAGGACAATTTGATAGAATAATTTATAGAAAGCGTAAACCAGATCAAGAGGCTATGTTTAAATGAGGTGTTGGTTCGTGTATCACACGTTGTCATGGGTTTTGACCCCACGTTGTATATTGATATCAGAGGATTTAAATCCATTAGTGACATTGGTCCTTACTACTCAGGCGTGGTAATCATTTCCTGCTTAGGAAATGTGTGAGCTGATATCTAAGTTCAACGAAAGAATATGAATATTCTTGAAGAAATTTTACTCACGGCAAGCGAGGGGTTGTTGAATCAGAATGATTATTAGCGGTATTGTGACGACGTCACATGCGGTTGGTAGGACAATTGTTGGTGTTTATTTGGCTAAACGAGAAGGGATAAGACGTTGGTTAGTGGTCGAAGGTGTCGAGTGGTGTAATTGGAATTTCGAGAACGAAATTTCATAAGGTGGGGAGATTGTAACATCCCGTACCTAAAAGTTACCTTTTCACAGAGGTTTACGAGTTACCGAGGACTTTTAATTGCGATCGGTAATTTGATAAGTTATCGCTCGAGTTAATTTTCGAGTTTTTAAAAGTTCTCCAAATACCTGTTGTCAACACGAGTCTCCCGGTATTTTCAAAATATTTTTCAGAGTTTCGGTTTATTTTCCCACGAGGTTTTTAAAAAGATTTTTAAAGGATATAGATATATATACTGCATGCTAGCATGGACCCTCTCCAGGTGGAGTTGGTACCCTCTCTGGATAGTAGCTGGTCTAACCCTCTTCGGTGGTAGCTGGTCAGTATGACCCTCCCGGATAGAGCAGGTCAGGACCCTCTTCGGTGGTAACTGGTCGGTTGGACCCTCCCGAATAGAGCGGGTTAGTTTTCTCGTGGATAAGGTTAATACCCCACACATTTATTTATGGATTGAGCCAAGGGAGTTATTTATTGATTCATTTATTCATTGTCTATGATTTGCGTGCATAAGGTTTTCTTGGAAAACTAACGGAATAGCAGTAAAGGATGTTTATCTTTTATTCTTTTATTTTTGTTCACTCACGCTAACGTATTGTTTTTAAATGTCTCTTCCCTGGGCCCTTCGTTTTCAAATGCCCAGTGGTGCAGGGTTCTTGAGCGGAGGTCGCGCGCGTACAAGAGTCGAGGCATAGTCGATCAATCCGTTGATGCTTGCAAATTCATTAGGGTAAACTTTCATGTAGTTTGCTCTGTCTAACCCAGCTTAGCTAGTTAAATAGGTTAGGGAGCAGGATCGCATCATGAGTTAGGGATTGTTTTTAAATACTCATAGAAGTGCTGAGTTGGTATGTAGGAAGAGTTGTCCATTTCAAGAGGGGTTTCGGTAAGAAGTTCCCTTGAGGTGGTCCCCGCAGGATTTACTTTGGGTTAAAGGGGTTTAACTCGGTGTGGGTCCTGACAGTTTCAACATCTCATGTGTTATTGGTTCTACACGGTCTGAGAGTGTTATGCTAGACTTAGGAGCTTCCATTAATATTATGTCTTACAATGTTTATCAATCTCTAGGTTTAGGACCCCTTTAAAACTGATAATGTTGTGATTCAATTGGTGGATTGTTCTAACAAGTATCCTAAGGGATATGTTGAGGATGTTCTTGTGCAGGTGAATCAACTAATATTTCCTGCAGATTTTTATGTGCTAGATATGGAGGAGTCAAGCATAAATTCGACACAACTATTGTTAGAACGACCCTTCATAAGGACAACAAGAACACAGATTGATGTTGCCGAAGGCAACTTGACAATGGGGTTCGATGGTGTGGTGATTAAGTTCAACGTTTTTGACGTCATGAGATACCCCATTGCCGATCTAAAGGAGGGAGGAATGGAAGACGTTGTGGAGGTCGTTTCATAATGTGTGACGTCTCAATTTCAAGCATAGCAACTAGCTATCGAGCAATGGGCCGAATTTGACAAGAATGGAGACTGGGATGAGGAGACTCGGTGAAATCTTGAGCCAAGAATACGTGAGGTTGTTGCCGAGCTAGAGGCACAACCTTACACCAAGTGGTACAATTCTCCTTTGTCAATTCCCATTACCACTAACAAAATTTTACATTCTGTGGAACAGGCCCCAAAGTTAGAGCTAAAAGCTCTCCCCAAGCACTTGAAGTATGTATTTCTAGGAGACGATGACACTTTACCAGTTATTTTGTCTTCATTGTTGAGTGAGCAACAAAAGATCAAGCTAGTTGACGTTTTGAAAAGGAGCACGGCTGCCATAGTTTGGACTTTGGCAGACATCAAAGCAATAAGCCCAACTAAGTGTGTTCATAGGATACTATTAGAGGAAGGTGTGAAACCAATAAGAGAGACAATGACGACTGCATCCTCCAATGATGAAAGTTGTGAAGGACGAGGTGATCAAGTTATTAGATTGTAGAGTGATATATCTGATCTCAGATAGTCAATGGATTTCACCAGTCCAAGTCGTACCAAAGAAGAATAGAGTCACCGTCATAGAGAATGAGAAGAACGAGCTTGTACAACAAAGGTTAGTGATAGGGTTTCGGATGTGCATCGACTATCGAAGACTCAATGCAACAACGAGGAAAGATCACATGCCGTTACCATTCATTGATCAAATGCTAGAGAGGTTAGCCGGCCACGAATTTTATTGTTTTCTTGATGGTTATAGTGGCTACAATCAGATCATGATACACCCGGACGATCAAGAGAAGACGACGTTCACATGCCCCTTTGGCACGTTTGCATATAGACGCATGCCATTCGGTTTATACAATGCGCCAGTTACGTTTCAACGTTGTATGTATTCTATTTTCTCGGATTATATTGAGAATATCATTGAGGTTTTTATGGATGACTTTAGTGTTTATGGTAAAGACTTTGATGCATGTTTGAGAAATTTAGAATTGATTTTAGAGCGGTGTGTAGAAACTAACCTTGTACTTAATTGGGAAAAGTGTCATTTCATGGTAAATCAAGGGATAGTTTTAGGACATATTGTTTCGGCAAAGGGAATAGAAGTTGACAAGGCTTAGATTGATATTATGCATCACTTACCCTCACCTTCAACGGTGAGAGAGGTTCGTTCGTTTCTTGGGCATGCAGGATTCTTAAGAGATTGATCAAGGACTTTTCTTTGATGGCAAAACCACTTACTTCCCTTTTGCAAAAGGATGTGTCATTCGAGTGGACGAATGAGTGCGAGGATGCGTTTGTGCGACTTAAGGACTTGTTGACTTCGGCACCAATCATGACTCCACTGGGTTAGAGCTCGCCATTCGAGCTCATGTGTGACGCCTCAGACTATGTGGTTGGAGCCGTGCTCGGCCAAAGGAGGTAGAAGAAGCCATGCGCCATTTACTATGCTTCGCAGACATTAAATGATGCTCAATTGAATTACTCAACAACGGAAAATGAACTCTTAGCGGTTATTTTTGCTTTAGAAAAATTTCGATCTTATCTTTTGAATTCTAAAGTTGTTGTGTATAGTGATCATGCAGCATTAAGGTACTTGATGACAAAGAAGGATACGAAGCCGAGGTTCATTCGATGGATTCTCTTGCTTCAAGAATTTGATATCGAGATCAAGGATAGGAAGGGAACCAGAAACGTGGTGGCGGATCACTTGAGCTGGATTGTGCAAGAGGAGGAGCCAATTCCATTGTTGGAGACATTTTCGGATGAGCAATTGTTTCGGTTGGATGTGAATGAGCCTTGGTATGCCAATTTAGTGAATTATCTTGTGTCTAGGAAGCTTCCTAGCACCATGCCATATGCAACCAAGGTTTGGCTCAAGGAGGCTCGACATTACATGTGGGATGCACCATACTTGTGGAGACAATGTGGGGACCAAGTCATTCGATGATGTGTTTGCGAAGACGAGCATAAGTTCAACCTTGATTTTTGTCACAAAGAGGCGTGTGGAGGACGTTTTGGTCCAAAAATGACAGCCTTGAAGGTACTTGAGGCCGGTTTCTTTTGGCCAACGATTTTCAAAGATGCTTATACGACTTGCTTGACGTGTGATCGTTGCCAACGAACAGGTAATTTAGGTAAGAGAGATCAAATGCCCCTAAACCCTATCATTGTTGTTGAAATTTTTGATGTTTGGGGAATTGATTTTTTGGGACCTTTTCCTTCTTCTAAGGGCTCCCTTTATATTTTATTGGCTGTTGATTTTATATTTTATTAGACAGAAAATCATCATCACTACCTTGCCATTACATAGCCGAAATTCTACCAAACCCTATACAGAAAAATACTTAGCCGATTCATCCACCTCAAGTCATAGAAATCACTCCATCTTTCCACCGAATTCCCCACACTTGTCGAATCTTTCAAGGTTGTAAGAGTGTGATTTTCTCATGGCTTTTCATATTATTTTCTGTATATTTTTGAATTCTAATGTAATATGTTGTCAAATGTGATTTTATTTATCAAACACGGTTTTCGAATTTCTTTGTGATCTTTGATTGTTCTATGTTTTGATTTATAACTTCTTGAACATATGATGATTTTGTGATTTAGGTTTAGGGGCAGTAGCATGTTCTCATGTATTCTTGATTTCTAATTGATTAATTGTCATGAATTTATGCATCTAAATCAATCCTTGAGGCTGTCTTGGCCATGGTTGTCCTTAGGGTGCGGTTTCATCTACCATAATAAATTTAGATCGATTTATACGCAAAGTTGTCTTGATCTTTGTTATTAACTTATGGTGGATATAATTCTGATAATTTGCATGCTAATAGGATGAGTGACGACATGCCTTAGATCATGTTTCTGATTGACTCGTGTGCTTAAGTGTTTTCTTGTTTAATCTCTACGCAATCGAGAAAATGATAGAGTTATCAATGAGTTTTGCAATGGAATAACTTTCTCTTCAATTGTGCGTGCAAGAGGTGATAAGTCTAGACTTTGATGCGCAGCTTTTATAACAGCAATGAACAAAAGTGATAAGTCTATATATATATATGACCCTTCCACTAAGGGATCCTTTTTTGACATATCAACATTTCTACCGTTCAATATATATATATACACACAGTCCTTCTAGGCTACAAACGTCTGCACCAATAGTTTTGGTGCGGATTTTAATTTTTGCACCACTTTTCGATCTCCATCATCTAATATCTAGATAATATTGTGTAGATCATATCTGCAAAATTTCAGCTAATTTGGTGATCGATAAGGCCCTCAAAATTGTTTTTTTGTTATAAACATGAACGGTTCATGTTGACAAAATTCAGTCCGTCTATTTGTTTTCCGATTATGAAGGCCTTAACGATCACTAAATTTGCTAAAATTCTGCAGAGATGATCTATATAATATTATCTAGATACTTGATGGTGGAGATGAGAAAATTTGATCTAAAAGTGATGCAAAAATGAAAATCCGCACCAAAATCATTGTTGCGGACGCTTATATATATATATATATATATATATACACTTCCATTAAGAGATTTTTTTGACATATATGAGGGATTGAAGATTACACCAACTTTTTTGATCATATATCAACATCTCCACCGTTCAATATATATATGTATATAACCTTTCCAATAAAGGATTCTTTTGTTGACATGTATGAGGGATTGAAGATTACACCAACTTTTTGATCATATATCAACATCTTCATCATTCAATAATTTAGATACATATATGTAGATTATTACGATAAAATTTTATCAAAAAAATATCCCTTAATGGAAGAGTATATATACATTGCTGAAGAGCCGCAACTGCGAAGGAGGCGATCGACAATCAGCCGTCTCTGATCGACGTGTCTGCACCAATTCCTTGTTTAGCTTCTATCTAATCTGCATTTATAAATTAGGAGTTGGCGTAAACCCAGAAATTGAAGGTTTTCATTGATCAAATTCGACAAGAGCTGAATTAATCTTTTTATGGATTCGATTATTTCATTTTCCACCTTGAATTAGGTCAAGCAAGTATTGTCTGGTGGATTACTTGATTATTATTAATCAAATTCTTGACGGTAAGTTCATAACCTTGAATTGAAATCGGGTCAAATGAATGGTTATCGACCGATAACCATTAACCAAGGAGAAACTTGATTAACCAAGGTCAAATAATAATCGGATTACTTGATTATTATTAATCAAATTCTTGACGGTAAGTTCATAACCTTGAATTGAAATCGGGTCAAATGAATGGTTATCGACCGATAACCATTGATCCTTGATCAGAGGGTCGCCAATTTCCAATTCCAAGTGATGGGTCACCGCTGCAAAGCTGCGATGTCCGCACCATGCTTCTGGGTGCCCTTCTCTACATTAGTCTTGATTCCAGAAACTCTTCTCCTCGACCACATAAAAACTAAAACTCGATACTAGCAGTCTCGTACATAAAACTACTCTTAAAACCATTCAAGTTAATGGGCATGGGATGGGTCATTAGTACCTTAATGCTTATATTTTATTTTTTGGGCAGTCTTAATTGTCCAAAAGCTTTCACAACCGCCAAATCATGTGCACATGATTTTCAACTCGACCATTTACAGAACAGCCAACAGCTTGAAAAGAAAAGGGTGGGTGAAGAAAATATCAAAATTATGCAACTTGTTAGCTTGAATATTGACCACAGCCAGAATTTACAATTGCGACTATAGTAATACTTCAAATGTTAAACCTCAGGTAACAGTCCCTACCAACATGACCAAAGACCCTCGGATGTTGAACATTTTTACTACATAATCCAGATGTATAACTACAAGACTGAAACAAAACTACTTCATACATCAAGTTCGGAAGCAAACTGCTCTAAACGTTCGGCATCATCAACAAGATCCCTGACCAAAGCATGGTTAATTAAACCATCATCCTCACTTGCATGTATCTGCCTACCACCGAACCTGCATATATATAAGAACAATAAGTAGTAGCTAGGGATGGGACTTCGAAATCAAAAACCGGAAAAAAAAAAACAAACTGAAAACCGAACCATAACCATTAAAACCCAGACCGAAAGACAAAAACCGGACCGAATCGGATCAATATGGTAGGGTTTCCAGTTTCACTTCCTCAAAAACCGAACCGGACCGTTCAAACCGGTCAAAGGTCAAACTAACCCAAATGACGTCGTTTTATTGCAAAAACAAACCTCAAGCCAAGCGTCTCCAACTCCACTCACTTCAAATCCGCCGCATTCTCTCTCACTCAAGAAGAATTTGATATAATTTAAGAATATTTATTCCAAATTTATGTTTTGTGATGTATAAAATTTAAATGTTGGTTGGCAATTTATGGATTTTTAAGTTTTAAAATATGAAAGTAGGGACTATTAGATTATGAGGTTTGATGTATAAAATTTATATTGTGTTTAATATGTATGGACTTTAACTATGGACTTTAAACTATTTTTAGTTTTTTATTGTATTTTTACTTTTTATACAATTGGTATTCGGTTTGTGGTTTTTTTATAAGTTTGTGTTTTTTTGCAAGACATTTGGTACGTTTGTGGCTTTACAGAACTAAAACAATAGTCGATTGCTTTATTAACATTTTACTAAAGTTAAGGAATTGTCAAAACTATATTTGAAAAAAAAATTTGAAAAAAAACCGAAAAAAAAAACGAAACCGGACTGAACCGTAGGTGTGGTTTGATTCATGGTTTGGTGCGACTAAAATTGAAAAACTAGACCGGACCGAATTTTATCTCCGGTTTGGGCCCTAAACCTGACCGTTTCAAACTGTTACCACCCCTAGAAGCAGCTGAGAAAAATAGGGGAAATAATTGCAATTGTCAGTTCTAAACACAGATAATTAGATGTAGTTAAAAGGATCTGCCAATTACCATCTTCCATTCATCAACTCTATGCACTTTTGAGCATCCATCCTATCCTTGAATCTTACCAAAACAACACCCTGGGGATGATTCTCACAAACCTAAAAACAGAAAAGAAACAACATAAACAGGAAATCAAGAAAGAGAATGAAAAACAAGTAGAAGCAAAAAGGAAAAGGATATGCACACACAAGGACATGCACATACTATACAGAAGACAACATATATCTGACACGGATAAATACTCATTGAACTCCAATAAACACATCGTAGCATCTTAAAGCACACTCACCAAACAGGAAATCAGGAAAGAGAAGCAATAAACAAGAAGCAAAAAGTCATGCACATACTATACAGAAGCCAACATCGTATATCTGACACTAATACTCATTGAACTCCAACAAACACATCCTAGCATCTTAAAGCAAACTCACCAAACAGGAAATCAGGAAAGAGAAGGAATAAACAAGAAGCAAACAGATGAAAAAGATACGCACACATGACATGCACATACTATACACAAGCCAACATCTTATTTCTGACACGGAGAAATACTCATTGAACTCCAATAAACACATCGTAACATCTTAAAGCAAACTCACCAAACACACTAAATTTTGTGACAATTTGTATAAAAGTCAGCAAAGATTCCAAGAAACAGTACATGCTGATATGATGCGGAAATAGAGAGTACAAATGTTCAGTTTTGATCCAAAGCTACATTACCTTGACTGAGTCCACTGGACCAAGCTTCTGACATTCCTCTTCAACATCTGCCTGCAACTCTGTACATAAGTTCTCATCTGCCTGTAAACATTATGATACAGGTGTATCCTTTAGCTTTTAGGAATTAGGATTCCTTCTCCTATGTGGGAGAGGAATAGTTGTCTAACTAAGATAATGAGTAGTCTTCTAGTTGGATAAGGATTTGTAGAGTTTTGGACTCTATAAATAGAAGGTTTCGGCCTAGAGCCAAGACCAGAGAAAAACAGTTAGTTATTGTAGCAAAGGCATAGTCAACAAAGATTGTAACCAAGCATAATAATAAGAGAAGAACAATTTCTTCGACCCAAATACCTGTGTTAGTGTTGTTTTCGATTCCACATTAGCAACCTATAGTGGTTCGTATCAAGTGGTAATCAGAGCCAGCTCGTATCGTAAGGGGCCCTGTAGTGCATGGTCCTGACTTGTTCACTTTACAGAAGGCTAGGAGAAGCACTTGTGTCTTTAGAGAATACTACAAAGCCGAGGGCAAAGATGGTGAACGGTAAAACCGACCCCGAAGAGAAATTTGCAGCATTAGAGAAGCAGATGACTGCATCGAATTCTACTATAGCAGATCTAACCAACCTCGTCAAGGAGTTGCTTTCAAAAGAGCCGCCGAAGAAGCAATAAAGCAGTTTGGATTCGGACGAAGAGAGAAATCCGACAAGGATGATGATGATACTGCAAGAAAAATTCGTAGCGTACTCGCAAACCAGTGCAAAAGGGAGGGAGTTCATTTCGTAGCTTGAAGATTGATTTCAAGATTGAAGTTCCAATGTACGATGGTAGCGTCAATCTGGATAAGCTCGGCGACTGGCTTGAGCGGCTTGACACGTATTTTACGTTTCATCGGTTTACATCGGAGAAGATCACCTGCGCGACTCTGATACTATCGTCTCACGCATTGACTTGGTGGAAGTCATACCGGAGGAATAATAGTGAGGAGGTAGTGTCATGGAAGCAATTCAAATAATTGCTTAGGAAACAGTTCTATCCAGTCGGATTCTTGGAAGATTGATGGCTCAAGTGGTACAACGTGCGCCAAAAGACCAACCAGTCCGTGCAAGAATACACGGCTAAATTTCAGAATTAAGCTCTAGTTCTGGATATCTCGTTAATGGAGTATGCGTCGTTTATGAAATATGTAGTCAGGCTGCATGAATACCTACATAAGGAGTTATAATTATTTACAGTACAAACAGTTACTGAAGCATAAAAGCCATCGTCATTGAAAGGAAGCTCAAGAAGGGCGAAACCAAAGGAGATGGAAAGGAGTTTAGGGGAAAGTCAGTCTATGCCAAGGAAGAGTAGAAGAAAGGTGAATCAAGAAGTCAAACCTGTGTGCATTGCAAAGGAGGTCATGTATCAGAAATGTTAGGTAAAATTTCCACACTTGAAGCCGAGAATCCTACTACGCAAGGAGGAAAAGAGGAAAACAGCATTGCTAGCAAACGAAGCCACGGAAGGAATGACGGAACTGAATGCAAGGCTCAATCTCATGGCAGGAACCCAGATGAGGACATACGACGAGAACCTAAACGAGCAGCTTTTTGTTGTGAAGCTACAGGTGAAGACCAGTCCAGTTGATGCCATTGTGGATCCGGGAAGTCAGAAGAATCTTATTTCGAAGCCTTGGTTCAGAAGCCATATCCATTACGATGGATTTAGAAAGATGCAGGATAAGCATTACTACTCTATGCACGTTCCAGTTTGCTTTTTCATGAAACATACATTGATGAGATGACATGTGATGTGGTGCCACTAGATGTTTGTCAGGTAATTCTGGGGAATCCTTACTTATGGGATAGAGCTGCTATCCATGAAAGGAGGGCTAAGAGGTACACCTTCACAAAGGATGGACAACGTTTTGTTATCCGGGCGATGGCCACTCCACCTGAGGCAAGCTTGGCGACAGCAACACAAGCAAAACGATTGGTTATGCATGAGGGAAGGTTGTTCTGTTAATGATTCGGCCTAAGGAGAAAATTTCAAATCAGGTATGCCTAACTTCTTTATCCGGGAAGCAAAACCAAGACGTGGAGAAGCTTCAACGTAAGTTTACCGATCTGTTTAAGGAAAATCCAGATCTACCGCCAAAAAGAAGTGTGGTGCACTCAAATCATAAGCCATTAGAATATCTACATGCTCAAACTAAGCTACAGCAAGCTAGACACAAGTTATGGTTTAGGGTTGGTTTGGGGTTGGTAAGACTTTGTTAAATCTACGTCGCTACGTCTTTTAGCCAAAGATGCAAGATGATGTTTCTAGATATGTTCGTGGTTGCAAGTTATGTTGTACTTCAAAACCAGCGAACATGAAAAGAGGGTTGTATCTACCGTTATCGGTTCCATCTCGTCCTTGGAAAAGTATTTCCGTGGATTTCTTAGGTGGTCTACCGCGTGTCAAGTCCGGTAATGATTACTTGTACGTCGTGGTTGATCGTTTTAGTAAGATGGTAATATTAATTCCTTGCAAGAAGACCGTGACAGGAGTAGGAGCTGTAAGTTATTCTTCGAGAATGTTCGGAAGAATTTCGGGTTGCCAAGTTCGATCATCTCGGATCGTGACAACAGGTTCATGAGTCACTTTTGGGATTCTTTATGGGGTATGATGGATACACGATTGAAGAGAAGCACCGCCTTTCATCCACAAACCGACAGACAAACTGAGGTAGTTAACAGGACTATGGTGCATATGTTACGAGGTTACAATGTTCGGCATCCCAACACTTGGGATGAGTCTTCCATATCTACAGTTTGCGTTCAACAGGGCAGTACATAGCTCTTCAACAACGTCACCTTTTGAGGCGTGCTACGGATATCTGCCTCCAAGGCCTTTTGACATGGTGTTCACCATTAGAGATGGACAGACGGTCACCACGGGAAGGGAGAGAGTGATAGGCTTCGAGCACAGCGTTTCTTGGAGAAGATTAGTCATATTCATGCAACTGTTGAAGCACAATTACGTAAGTCACAAGCAAAGTACAAGGCTAAGAATGATAAACATCGAGTGCCTTGTAATTTCAGAGTTGGTGATGAGTGTGGTTAAAACTGAGTAAGGAGCGTCTTAAGGGAGATGGTAAGAAGATCAAGCCACTGTGGTACGGACCTTTGGAGACAGCCTTCAAGCTAGATTTGCCACCTTACTTGGGAATGTACTCGGTTATCAACGCTGAATACTTGAAGTTGTTTGAACCGCCACTACTTGATGATGACGGTGACAGTAAGACGATCCTACCATCAGTTGAAGACTTGTGGTTTGATCGAGAGGTTCCATTAGCTGAAGATTGCATTTTGGAGTGAAATGTGACTACAACACGTAAAGGACAGCGGACGGCATTTCTGATTGGACGTGCTGGTCAAGTTCCAAGTAAGGCTAAATGGTTCAGCAAGGAAAAGGGAACTCTCGAGTTTCCTAAGTTCCTGGAAGGGGTGAGCCATGATACAGGTGTATCCTTTAGCTTTTACGAATTAGGATTCCTTCTCCTATTTGGGAGAGGAATAGTTGTCTAACTAAGATAATGAGTAGTCTTCTAGTTGGATAAGGATTTGTAGAGTTTTGGACTATAAATAAAGGGTTTTGGCCAAGAGCCAAGACCAGAGCAAAACAATTGGTGTTATTGTAGCAAAGACATAGTAAACAAAGATTGTAACCTTAAGCACAATAATAAGAGAATAAAAATTTCTTCGACCCAAATACATGTGTTAGTGTTGTTTTCGATTCCACAGTTAGCAACCTATAGTGTTTCGTATCACATTAAGAGAGGACTCACTATACGAGACAAGGAACAATATATGGTTAAATGTACGCAGCTAAGAAATGTTGCACATAAAAACAAAAGGTGTTTTTAATGTTCATCTGCATAAGGTCAGGATCAATTGCATGTTAGTACCGACAAATTTTGAACAGAAACTGAAATATTTTGCTATGGGGAGAAGATGAACAGACATCTAAAGAGAGAAACTGAGAAGGATGAAAATCTTTTCCAAGAGAAACTTATTAAGTTCCTTCATGAATAGGAGAGTAACAATTTTGTTACTTTCGAGTTAAAGTCAAAAAATACATGTCATTAATCCTTAACCTTCAAGTGTTTGAAATCTAAGAGCTAAAGAAAGCCAATGCTTATGCATTCTAAGAAGGGTCATAGATCATGACTCCTGCATATATACTGTTTAGACTTATATTCACTGTTAGTGTCCAGATATTCTAGGAACGGCGACAAAGTGAGCAAAACGTTCAGCAGTTCCCCACTAAAAAGGTAATGTGTGTAGCAGACTGTAGAAAATTCTGAACTTACCCTCATTTCAGCAGTAGTGAACATATAACGAAGAAGTACAGTAGCTGGAATCAACAGTTTTGCATCATCACGACCACCTGGATGAGGACACGTGATCTCAGTATGAGTAATCCAGTACACATTAAGTAAGTAATCCATGATAAAAGCATGATAGAAGTACCACATACGTAATATATAGAAAATATTGAGAAGTTTCACATATACGTTATATTTACACTGTTCTGCACCTTTAACTCTAAGACACCAACAGTGTAAAAGACTAATGAGGAATGAATAGACAATTGGTTAACTGCAGAAAACTTGAGTCTTTGACCGATTAGATAAGAGCTTAGTAACAAAATGTGGTTTGTATGTTAAAAGCATGTCCATGACTCCTAAGCCTGATGTACTATGAAACAATGTACAAAAATGTAGTTCACATGGTAACCCATGGCTCCATAACCAAGATATAATAAATCTCTATTCTGCAAGATGAAAGAAAATAACTATCATCTGAGAAAGAGAAGAAAAGTACTGACAGCAGAAAACATACTTGCTACACCTGGAACATAATTAAATGTTTTCTAACACTGCACGTTAACATAATAAGAGACTAACCAAAGGAAAAGAGTTCCCTAAATAGAATCACTTGGCATGAAAAGCTAAAAAATAAAAAATAATTGAATTTTTATTGCTCAAGATTACCCCAGCCAAGCATCTTCTCTTCCACCTTCTTCAGTTTTTTTTTCCTCTTGTTGTCTGCTTGTTTGGCAATAAATCTATCCCCTGCATACATAAAAGAACTCTTCAGTAAGATAGCACAGACCTGAAGCGCATGGGCAGCATTTTAGACCAAAAGGGGATATGGTTCCTCAAAAAGATTCTCTTAAGATACAAATTTAGTTTAAGAAAATCAAAGTGCAAACAACATCATCCTTGTTTGTTAGTATACAAACAGATGCGGTCCAATTCCAAAAAAGTTATTATCATAGATTTAGTGGTTGCTTGAGAAACTTGTGGATGGGGTCTATATCCAAGGTGTCTCTCATTTGAACTTTAAAATTTAGGCTGAAATACATTTTGGTCCTGGAGTTCAGGTATGTTCACTTTGGTCCCTGACCCCTAAAATACTAAGCAATCCTTGAAAAGACTATAATAAGTATAATATATATATATATATATATATATTGTCTCCATCTTTTATGAATATGATGTCAAACTAAAGTATAGCAAGAAGAAAATAAATTCATAAAAGATGGATAACAATTTCTTTTTATTGTTTGGCTGTCTATATTGATAACATGTCACCAGTTTTAGGTTCTTAGTTCTAACTCTAAACATATGATATTCTTTATTCTAAAATACCTCAAGACAACTCTAAAATAGATAGTTAATTATCTATTTTGTATCTTTTGTTCAAACCAGTCATATTGATGAAGAAATTTTGATATAATTAATCTGCATTGTTACTTGTGTTTTTAGGTTCTTAGTTCTAACTCTAAACATATGATATTCTTTATTCTAAAATACCTCAAGACAACTCTAAAATAGATAGTTAATTATCTATTTTGTATCTTTTGTTCAAACCAGTCATATTGATGAAGAAATTTTGATATAATTAATCTGCATTGTTACTTGTGTTTTTAGGTTCTTAGTTCTAACTCGAAACATATGATATCCTTTATTCTAAAATACGTCAAGACAACTCTAAAATAGATAGTTAATCATCTATTTTGTATTAATCTGCATTGTCAACCAAAGTTTCCTAACTTTCTTGCTGAAGAGAAATTTAACTATGGTGCATCAGAAATATTAGAGTAGTACTCTGAAACCACATGTAAGAGTTGTCAAGATACAACATTGAAGCAATGACAAATGTCAGGATGGTAGTTGTTACCTTTCTGCTCAAACTTTGCTCGGCTGACTGACATGAGAACCTTGCCACCAAGACGCAGAGGTGTTCCGTCCAAAATTTTGAGAGACAAATCAACTGAGGGCTCCTAAAATATAAACATATAAATAACATACCCAGATCATGGTAAAGGATAGGACAGTGGTAGCGGGAAGGAAAAAAAATTACCTTCAGATATGTAACAAGTGCATCACCCTTTATCTTTCCAGTTTCTTTATCAGTATACAGCTTTACACGTGGCTTGTTTGATTCAGGATCCTATAAATTTCATCAAACGTCTTTATAAGCCATGCAAATAACAATATATGATATATCCATAGAATGTGATGTGCAAACAAATACAATTTATGATGTCCACAATTAACTTCATGACAGGAATAAAAGTTTATAGACATGTGTTAGAAAACAAGTGGTTTTGCATAATAACATGATTATCAGGCCCCAACACTCCCACTATAACAGCATGCAAAAAACTGAGGATTGGTTACTAATACCACTATTATAACATTTCAGAAATCAATCATGAAGGAGGAAGAAAACATAGTACAATTTAACAGAAGCATGAGCATCTTCATTCTCAGGTAGCAATATGTATCCTTCAAAATATTTCATTCCAAATAGATTCTTCAACTCTGAGCTCATTTATTCCGCAAAGTCACCAATACTCTTTATATGTTCTAATAAATAAACAAACATGCATCCCATCTGTAAAATAAATAATGATTATAAGTGACAAGCCTACCTCTTTTATTATCCCACACTTTGAAAACACCTCTACCACCTGAAAAGGCACCCCTAAATTAGTTTTAAGCACACAAGAAGTATGCTCGTAGAAAACAAAACAATGACTGGCTTACTTCATCAATTGTAACATCATCAGGTAATCCAGTCACATAAACGTGTGAATTGACCTTTAGCTCAAACCAACTATCAGGAGGTTTATTAGCTTCCTGCATAACATAAAGAAACAAAAAAGAGGAGACTATTCAGCTTCAAGACTTCTTTATACATCAATAACATTCAAGATAGATTATGAGGACCCAATCAGATCCCATCTGCACAATAGCATACGAAAATAATAGACTTTCAATCAATAAATAATGAAGCATCATCGAGAAAGTGAAAAGGTTTACAACCTTTTTGACATCTTCCATATCCGACAGTTTTCTCTTTGAATTTGGATTCACTTCTACCTCACAGTTAACATTAGTGTCTTTCTCTTTAGAAGGATCAGAAAAATTTCCAGTTGCATTGACCTCCTCACTTGAAGAGTCATTAGAAAGTTTCACATTCGTGAAGACTTCCTCTTCTTGCAAGAAAGTCATATCCTCAACCCCAAACATGCTATCCTATTAGACAGAAAATTAGTCAAATAAGCATTCAGGAGAGAAAAAAACCTTTAGATAAATAAATAAATAGACATTAAACAAATTATGCGTGATGGTTGAGGGGAAAATTATTAAATTGATTCTCTCAGCATAGTAACATACTTATGGTATTAAACTACATCAGCCTTCTTCTTACAAGATTACAGAAATCTCCAAATATCAATAAAAGTGTGACTACGACGTTTAAATGTGGATAGCATTATCATTCTCGTTCAAAATAAAACTTCTTCAGCTTGTATCAGTCAATATTCACCAGCATAAATGCACAAATAAGAGACAATTGAAGCACCGACTTTGGAAAGGGAAAAACCATACTCTAGTATCAATACAGTTGACTAGAGAAGATAGCACCACAGAAGCATCAAATAAGTTTCAAGTGTCCAGAAGTCCCCTCCCTCCAGAGAGAGACGACTGTTAATGAAAATGGATTTGTTTCAAGGAGCTGAGGAGGAGACTACAAAAGTAGTTTGAATAGGAGCAAAGCAGCACCTACTGTAATAAAAAAAATGACGAATGTAGCTTAAAATCTAGCACACTAGCATATGAATGTAAGAATACCACCGAACAAATTATGATTAGAATGGTATCACTGAGTGATCAAAATACATAAATAGAATCAGTAAATACACTAATTATAGAGAGAAAATTGTGCCTCGAGCAGAAGAAAACCAACCTGAGGAACCCAAGCCCAAAGACCCCGATCCCACTTATATTGAGTGCCATCATCGTCAATGAACTCTTCCTCGCCCTCTGGTGGTGTGGAAGGCCTGTCACACTCTGCCTCTGCCTCAATCTGTTTCTGCCATTTCTCAATGTCATCATTGTTGTCACTCGAGGGCACTGCAGATAAATTGGAAGAAATTATAGGACCTAGTTATCAAGTAAGCGGTAAAGGAAGGAAGAAGATGAGGAGCACATTCAAACAAACCTGGAATTTGTGGAGTAATTTGGGAGACCAAATCAGGAATGGAGGAGAGTGGCTGCCATACGCTTCTTCCTTGAGACCAGACCAGCGTAGTGTGGGTGAGGTATCCATTTAAGAAATGCTCTGTCCATGCCAAGTAAAATATATAAAGCAAAACTAGTAAAACTGAAAATGAACTAACATTCTAGATAATCAAACTCACCGCGAAGCTCGGAAAATGAGTAGGGCCCAAGATTTTGTTGATTTTCACCCAGAATGAACCATCCAACATCACTCAAAGTTTGAGTTTCCATCTCCAACAACAATTTCTCTTCGGAACCTGCAAAAATCAAAACTGTTACCGACGCTGTTGATAGGTGCCCAAATCAAATAACGATTCGACATGCCTGATTGCTGCGGTTTCTTCTCCTTCTTTCTCTTTTTGCTGATGATTCTCCGACCCGTTCTCTTCGACCCTCGCCATGGCAATATATATTTGTAATTGGACACTGCTTTCCTGTTTCGTTTGGGTTAGCCCATATCTCAAGCCCAGTCCCAAGAACGGACGCCCAATCCAGTAAGCCCGTCACTTCGAACTCACCGACACCGGAAAAGGGAAAAAAATTAGCCGTTTCAATTAAAATAAACAGCTAAGCTGCGGTGGGGCCCAGTGCCAGCTCCAACGGTTACATTGAAACATGACCGATCCATCCACACTGAGCTAGTAGTATCTATCAGAGCTCCCAATGTCAAATTTGGAAATAGATACTCAATGTAGTGTTGAATTGAATACTAGACAACATTACGTCTCTTTGAAAAGTGAACAACCATTAACCTACAATAACCTAAAAAGAACATTTCTATAAAACCAACATCTATCCACTACTCTTGAAATCATCATGCTCTCATAACCAACATCCTCCACAACATACGCATCTAATTAGTTCATAACAATTCACACTAAGTGTTAACACAACAATTTTACATCAGTCCGAAATTTAAATCCTACAATGGGTTCTAGATCCTTAGGAGTTCACCGAAATATATAAATACACCCCGATGTGTATCAGAGCGACTAATTAAAGCAGAAGCATGGAAAAATTATAAAGTAGGTTAACCCGGAACCTACTATTGGATTGAAAAGTGGCGGTAACTATGCTTGGCCTTCACGAAAACTAGTCGGATCGAGCACTGCAATCTGGACATTTAAAACGAAGGGCCTAAGGGAGAAACATTGAAAAAATATTAGCGTGTGTGGACAAAAATCAAATATATAAAGACTAATTTCTTTAATGTTCTCCCTTAAATTTTTTCAAAAAAATACCCTATGCACGTAACCATTAGAAAACGAATAAATAAAACATAAAACAAATCACCTGGCTCAAATCCATAATTAAAGATGTGGGATACTATCACCATAATCACGAGAAAACAACTGGTCAGCTCTAAACCACGAGAGGGTCTATTGACCACCTCAATCGGAGAGGGTCTCTTGACCTGCTCTATTCGGGAGGGTCCTTCTGACCAGCTACCACCGAAGAGGGTCCTGACCGGCTCTATCCGGGAGGGTCCTTCTGACCAGCTACCACCGAAGAGGGTCTGACCAGCTACAATCCGGAGAGAGTCCATGCTAGCTAGCAATACATATAAACATATACTTGAAAATCCTTGAAGACCTCGTGGTGAATAAATCAAAAGCTAAGTCAAAAACACCCATGACTTTTTCTCAAATACATTGGATTTAAAAACATTTTCAGGCATCCGAAAACCGGTTCCCTGACTTTACTTTAAATCATTAAATCTCAGAGCCAAGTTTCCCCTTTTAAAAATAATCCCCCCTCTATAACCAAATATGGTGATAACAATTAAAAACCATATTCCGAGAAAATTCTTTAAACTCACGGAAAAGATAGGAATCTCTTTCCCGGCTCACTTATCTTTAAAAAGTATTAAATTCCCAATTTTCACTAAAATCACCATAAAAATCAATATGAAAGAAATTTCAACAATTAAAAGAGAAACTTATTATCTACTTCTACTCGTCCAGAGAGATAAAGATACTTATTTAGAAGGTCTTCATGCATGTTCTCTTCAGCAGTCCATGTCCTAGTCCATCTTGCCCAGAAGGTGAGACTTGCACCAGTCTCATCCCGAACTCCATCTAGCGTATTAAGCATTGTCTGGTATGTTGGAAGAGCTTCTTTTGTGATCATATCTCCAACCAAGACGACAAAATAATCATCAGGAATTTCTTTCGCTCTTTCCCTCAACTCCTTTACTTGCTCATAGAATCCCTGACTCAGGGGCAGGAAGAAAATCTTGTGCTTGCCAACATTTCTCAACAGGCCTTAGGTGCACCAAAATGTTATCGTCAGCCCACTCCTCTAAGGACGAGAAGATCTCAAGGTGTTCAGGGGCATGGAATGAGTCACTTGAACATGTGTCTCACGTGGAGGGCAATGAGTTTTCTTCATCTGCTCAGTCTCCCTATAACAAGCAGGAAAAGAAATCAACTCAGTTTCTTAAAAATGTACACTTGAGATTATAATTCTAACAAACATCATAAAAGCTTTCCAATTCACCAAACAGGATTAAACGCTTCTTCCTGGTATAAATTTCAATACGCAACCTCGTATATTACAGGTTGTCATGTGTTTTTGTACTTGTGGAACATGCAATATTAACTGTAGTTAGGTTGAGAATGTAAGAGAAAACAAGAACAAACTTGACCAACCATGTAAGGGGCAGAGAAGTCAAAGGTGCAGCTACAAAATTTGGAAGTAAAGCTGAACAAAAGAAATATTATGCAAACACATGTCTAGAAAAAATACACATGAATTGTTGTTTGTAGTGTCAGAGTAAAACTGATAACACGAGGAAAATTTTCATTTCATTAAACAACCTGAAAATGTCAAGTAAGAGAACATGGTTACTGTCAGATACATTTCACTTTGCAGGGCTTGAGATGAACTGAGAAGAAACAAGCACAACGCAAACATAGAAAAGAAAAACAAAGGAGGCTTGAGATGAACTGAGAAGAAACAAGCACAGTGCAAACATAGAAAAGAAAAACAAAGGAAAATAGATGAACTTAATTGGAAAGCTGATTGGAGCATTTTATGTGATGATTTTATGATTTAAACCCTTTCACTTTTACATAGTTAATTCTTTAAAAAGATCGTTTTAACTTTGTTATTTTCTTAGGTACTTCGTGGAGCAAGATAATGCAAATATGAGCTTAAATGATGCAAACAAGGCTCCCAATATGAAGTATAGATGTCAAGGATGAAGATTGATCATTCACATGGTCAAAAATATAAAAGCAAGTGGATGGAACCACTTCACCAAAATTGAAGCTACAAACACAAACACAAAAAGCTGAAAACTGTATGCTGCTTATTTTGTTCAGTTTGCATGGCATTTTTCCGACACCAGGATGACGTCTTCTCTGGAATTTGTCTTCAACAAAGTTCAAGATCTGATTTAGTACTGTATTTTAGAACCAAGAAAAACGTCTAAGAGCATCTCCAACAGTTCTTGTATTAATTCTCTATTATAGAGGAGAAAATCACAAAATCTCTATAAGAAAATGAGCTAAACTCCAACAGTTCTTCTATTTTTATATACAAAATTAATTATTTTCCGTATAATTTAATAAATTTATAGAAATATATAAATTCATTCAAATCAAACCTTAATTATTTGGTTAATTGTTTTAACTTAATGACATTTTGTTCTTTCTTTAGGGAAGAAAATGAATTCAAAAAGGTAAGCAATAGTTTACATAAAGATGCAAATTTGTAAAAATTCTATAGATTTAGCTGTTGGAGTTTAACTCATTTTTTTATAAAGATTTTGTGATTTTCTCCTCTATAATAGAGAATTAATATAACTGTTGAAAATGCTCTTAAATGATATGTTTCTCTTTTTCCCACTTTTTGTATTATAAAGAATCCTTTACATAAACTAGTGGAGCCAAAAAATGAAGTTTTCCTCAAAAATAGAAATTATTCTAGTTTTACATGAGCTGTTGAAGATGCTATAATACTCAAATATATAGTTATAACCGGACAAGAAGACGAAGAGCTAATAATATTCCAGATATTCGGCTAGGTTCCTACTAAATGGTAAATACTGGGTCGACTATTTTGTACCAGTGTGTCTCGTCACTTTGTGTGCGAGTAAACAAGTACCCAGCTAAAGATGCTTGCTTAGAACAAATGCTATTGTACACACTAGAGTACCAGACAAGCATTAAACAAGCATCCATGGCTTCCTTTTCAAGTCTTTGAAAACAACCAGGGGTTGGCAGCCAACAAAGATACAACCCGATGTCAGCTATCTTCTGATTTTTTTTCTCAGACAATACAGGTGAGAAAATACAGAAAAAGTGTTCCTCGCTTCCCTCATTTTGTTTCAGTTTAGACAAGATCAAGCAAACACTAGTCAAAGTCTTACCACCAAAACCATACTCGTACCAAAAATATAAGTCCTAATCAGCTATTCATAAAAAAAACAATCATGCAGTACGACAAGGAGAGCCATTACGTTATATTTTACTATTTGAAACAAAAAATTTACAACAAACCCACATGAGATTCAAAGATATTAGAATATCGTTTGTATCAAAAAAAAAGATATTAGAATATCGTTGAACACACGCCATGAACATGGGCTTAAAATGGACATATACAACAAAACTAGGAACTAACAAAGCTACAAACCTAAAGAGCAGAAACAAGATGTCATCAATCTTTGTACGTACAACTTTGCTGCCCTTCAACAGCTGAACCAGGCTTCTCTTGCTGAGGTGAGGTTTCATTTGGGTTGATACCTTTACCATTGGGTGGCAAGCACCTTTTTGAGAAAAAGGCTGTAATACTTTTGGGCAGCCCAGCGCTCTTTTCTGATAATCAGGAAAAGCAATACTATACATAATTAGCAAAATACATAATGGTAGAGGTCATCATCTGAAAGCAGTCATAAACTCATACATACCCGGATACATTGACAAGCCAAGTTTCTCCAGAATTTCACTCTTAACCTGCATCAAGTGTTCAATATTAGGTAACTTAAACACTAAGACTCAGTCTCACCTACACCAACCCTTGTTGCAACTTCCTCTTTAGGTGATAGGGCTAGTACTCATTGTTTGTCCAATTGCATAACCAGTTGAGAATGTCAGTGCCTACTTTTGGTAATGAAAGTTGTAAATGAGCGACTAACCTGCCAATGGTTATCCACAAAGTCTGATATCTCTCGCACTTTATTCCTTAACTGAGTCTTTGACGCAGCTGGGAACTTCTGCTGCAAAGCTTGTAACACCTTATTGATACTTTGGGAGCATGACTGAATGACGGACACCTGGAAATTGCAATATCATTTTCAGTTGCCAACTAGACTTTCAAACAAAATTTAGCAGAATTGAGATAAATCATAATAATCAAGCCATTTATCTAACACCATAAAAAAGCAGAAGGATTTCTGAGTTCCAATGTAGAATGACATCACTACTTACAATTGCAGGCAGATCCGATTCTGGTATAATAGACACAGCAGAGCTTGACTTAATACTGCCCTTGCCATTTGACATGTAAACCTCTGGGTCTTCTTCTTGCATGCCATCAACTGATATCTCCACCATTATGTCGCCAGGAAACAAATGCACACTGAGAGCTTGCAAGCACATCTGTTCCATCTTAGGAGTACCACTAAGATCTTGAGCTATTAACAAACATGCCTTCTCATGCATCAAATTTGATATGATTAAAGGTTGATTTTTCTGAAGAGCGCGTTCTGTCAAATTTCCCAAATACTTTTGCTGCCGAAACAAAGAAGAAAACTTCTCAATCTCTGAATCTTGCTTACAGCTGGGTGATTTGGTCTCCTCGCATGAAATATCAGTTTCCATCCTGTCCACTTCTACTCCCTGCATAGACCAACCAACTGTCTCAATTAGAAAAATTTAAGTTATATGTTCTGGTATTCATGAATATAGATGTGCACACACACAAACACACACAGGGAATTTTAAGAGTAACAAAACAGCTCAAATGTTCTGATTTGTAAAAAACTTCAGACCCAGTAAGTTAATGAACCTTAATGTATTACAGCTGTGTACAAGCCTTGAAACTACCTTTTACGCTAACTAGGCATTGGCAGACATCCAAAAATCATTCGGAACATTATCACAGATAAGAAAAGTAACACCACAATTCCTCACCTCATTTTCTGAGAGATACCCATCTGGTACGAAGAAACCATCTTCACTTTCGTCTTCATCATCAGCTTTTGAACATCCCTCTTCTAAACTTTCTCCTTCATCTTCTTTATCGCAATCAGAGAGGCTCTCACCAGGATCCTCCTGTGACAATGAGGCAGTCGTTATAGGCAAATCACCTCTTACATATAAACTACATGTACTTAAAAAATATAAAAATAAAAAATAAATCACAACTTACCTCTTCCCAGTCCTCATCACTATCAATATCGTAATCCAAGTCTGGGTCTTTCCTAAGAGGATGACATGGTCCAACAACATGACTGAAAGATAAGATTATAAGAGAACTTCAGTGTCAATATAAGCTCACTGCAACTGAGCCTTCTAGACTCACAACTATACATTGGGCAACCAGAAAAAGAAAATTATATATATGTATGCAAACTTCATAAGGTGACTCAAATGCACTAGTGGATCAAAAGGCAAAAACACAAGCCACTTAAGATTGATCAAAAATTAAAATTGTAACATGAAAGGGATCCGACTACTTAAGATCAATACAAGCCTAAAACAACTCATGTATAAAGAGATCATTTGCCAGCCTATGGGGTTTTACAGTTTTAGCTATCAGATTTGAGAAAACATTGGTATGTTTCCATCTAATTACAGGACAGTTGTCAGGTATTACTACTTCAAACAGTGGTCAAAGAAGATTGATCATATATGTGTGCATCAGACACAAATCTGTGCACGATAAGAGTCGCTTAGTCTCACTCAAGTAAAAGTTAGGAAAGATGAGTTTACCTTTTCTTGCACCATATACCATAAAATGCAGGTCTATGGCTCTTATCAAATTGTAACAACTGCTTTCTTGATTTGAGCTTCTTAACATCAGCCAGAAGTTGACATGATCTGTCATCATTAACAGGTTCACCCCATCTATCTGCATGTTTTTCCATGCTATCATCACCATGACCTAGTCCTTTACTGGTTGTAAGCTTGAGTTCCTTAAATAGCTCAATCTTAGGCTTTTGACGTATTCCCCAACTTTGGTTTCTGTTTGAACGAATAGAATGGCCTAACTTGCGCCAAGTAGACAGGTGCAACCTGCAATATGCGGAATGTCAGTAACTCTGAGAGGATACATTATTAGTGGTTCTGTAATTTCAACAAATGCTGCCAACCTGCGGATATCCTCGGCACTGAATTTGTCATTAGATGAAAGAGTGTGGTCCATTGATTGAGTGACTGCATCAGACAAGTTTTCATCTTTCTTACTTGATGATATAGATACAGTTCCTTTAGTTGGTAATTGATCATTCTTGCATGCAGGGCTGGGTTTGGTTCGTTTAAGAAAACGATCCATGATCGAAGCTTGCTTTTTTATGGAAAGTTGATCTTTTAGTTTAGCTTCTTCCTTCTCCCGGCGCCTTTGTTCTTTTTCAGCATCTTCTTGCTGCTTCCTCTGTAGTTTCCTTATTACAGACTCTTCTTTTTCCCGGCGCTTTTCAACTTTTTCCAACTCTTCTAGCAGCCGCTTTTGCTCCTTCTCCTGAAATATCTGGATACTTCAAAACAAGAGAACTAGGAAGCAGAAACTCAACAATGATATTGTCAACAAATAACTTACATTTTGCATCTCTTCTTTTTGACGTTCACGTTCCAATCTTTGCTTCTCTTTCTCAGCTTCACGTTTATCTCGCTCCATTTGTTTGATTTGTAGTTTCTCTTCTCTTTTTGCTTCCTTTTTTACCCTACAGTAAGCAAACAAAAATAAGAAAACAAATCAATGGAATGAATTTATAAATATGAAACAGTAATACAGATGCTCGCCCATATAACATACATATCTGCACTATTTTTCAGTGATAGGCGGTCCATTAATGAGCGAATCTTTGCCTCACAGGAAGCTCTATCAATCATTTCTGATGCCTTCATCAGGTCATGAATGTAGCTTTCATCACTTTCTGGCTTTTGTAGTCCCATTATCATTGCTAACACAAACACCAGTAACTCACAATCAACCAATTGAACTTAAAGAAGATAAAAGTGCAGGAATAAAATGTGCAGAGCTATTCACGTGAAGCATGAAGAAATGGCCAGCACTAATTCAGAGTTAAATGAAATTGAATAAAATAAAACTATATCAGTGCAGAGGTCATGTACACATCATAAAGGCTAACAAGCCACAGGAATCAGCCTCTAAAGACAAAACATGATTGACGAGAGTAAAAGTTTGGTTGCTAATACTGATAATGCTAATACTAATAACCTAAATGAATAAATAATTATCAAAGTAGATGACGACCAATCTCTATCAGTGCCTCAGTGGATCCCAACTTTGCATCAACCTAACTAAGGCTAAGCTGCCATTCATTATCAGGAATCTGACACTTCATCTTTTACCAGCCTAAGGACCAATCTAACCTGCCATGCCAAGTAAATTCCCATGTCAAATGAGACACTTGACGAAGAAAATCTTCAGCTTGCAGCCCTGTTTCCTAGAGAAGGATCATCATTCTCCAAATGGTGATCATAATATCACTCAAGAGTAGATCAATGAACACCCATTACAAGTCACTTCCTGTCTTTCTACTTCCAGCATCCTTACAATACAATTTTTGGAACTCTGTTGCCAGTTAATTTTGGGTGGAATGTTCCAACTTCTATATGGTATCACAACATGTCATTCTCATACTACGCAGAAGGCACACGTGCTACGATCACTTAATAAATTATCCACATGACTCAAACAACAAATGAAGGGGGTATCCAAACTTCGGAATGTAAAGCCTTGCTTTACAGTTATGATGTCTTGGGATTCTCCACCCAAACGCCAATTGGTTTTGGGTATATGCTATAACTACTCAAGATATCTAAACAACTGGTTTTCACTTAATTTGTGCAGACAAGCAAATCAGCCAGTCCAACTGTCAAAATTACTTATCCATTGTATCCTACTAATAGATTACCAAATATGAAACTCAGCTCATGCAATTGGAAAAGAAGGGAAACAAAGCGAAGAAAAGCAAAGAAGAGGAACAAAATGGGTAGGTGAAATAGAGTTACGGTGGATCAATTAGG
Organism: Comarum palustre; assembly: GCA_951800085.1. Taxonomy (NCBI): domain Eukaryota; kingdom Viridiplantae; phylum Streptophyta; class Magnoliopsida; order Rosales; family Rosaceae; genus Comarum; species Comarum palustre. The sequence goes on along the minus strand of OX637587.1, from coordinate 20,009,204 downwards.
GAAAAAGGAAAGAATGGTCATTCATTAACAAATGATGAATAATAACTGTTGATGCAATTTGCAGAAGATAAGCAAAACCAGACATTTATTTGTTTGGGAAAGCATATTGTACCAGAAACAGCAGTAATCCTTTCATTGATCTTTCTTCTACAAGTACGCCTAATATTCAATACTCCACGCACAGGAGCCGGCATCAACTTAACATCCCTCGTCTACAATAGATAGATAACAAGGATTAATGATGTAGCAAGCCAAAAATGAAGGCAGAAAATGGAGCACAAATGCGACAAAAAAATAACGTCTCCGATCAAAAATGCAAGTAACTGTAATTAAAACATTGGGGAAAAAGGGTTTCACCTCCCAACACCAAAGACAGGAATCAGACTCGTCCTCGAGGACATCGGCCTCCGCATTAGGGACGCCGTACATTTCTCGCTGGCCAACCAAGAGCACAATCTTCTTCACAGTGGCCAACGTCACATCCCCATATCCATTCTTTACCTTCTGGAAGACCTCGTCAACAAGCTTTGACAAGGGCAGCCCACTCTCTTCCATCAAAGCCCCAATCACCGATTTCAGATCCTTGTTGTTGCCGCATTCTTGCATCAAATCAGAGTACCCTAAACTCTGACTCATCACTTCCTTGTAGTACCCAAACAACCCATCCAGTTCTTTGCGCAGCGACTCAATCTCAGCCTCTTTCTCCTCAACCCCTAAATCTTGCGGGCTCTTGCTGCTGCCCCTCTTCCGCTTCTTAATCTTCTTCATTACATCTTGACCGCTTGGGTCATCGATTACAACCACTTCGCAAGTCATTTCCGGAACACTAGAAATCGAAGCCCCAAAATGAAATTGACAAATCGAAAGAGGATCAGCAAGGATAGTAGATCGACGAGAAACCCTAATTGGAGAGAAAGAGACTTTTTTTTCTGGAGAAAAAGGAGAAGAGAAATAAGGAAGTGGGTGATGGTGGAGAGCGGCAAAGAGATATAATTTTGGATCCGAAATGACAAATAATTTCGAATTTTCTACCAAATTAAAGCATCGAATAAGCAAAAAAATTAATTTATTCCCGCCTTGCTTAGAGTTTCGCGCGCAACTTTACGCGCCGGTGGGAGATGCAGACACCTGCGGCGGGAGTATTTGAGAATCCCTATGGCCCACACATATATGTGTTATGGGCCAATGTCCATTCAGCTCAGAAAAAAGTATAACAGCCCAACCTAACTTGGCTGCCACCAACGGTTTCTTCCACAAACCGATGAACTACAAGAGCATGCTGAACACGTCAAGGTACTTGAAGGCAGTGGCGGAAGCTTGCTTTTAAAAACATATATGTCTCCGACTCTCCCCTCTCTCTCTCCATGAACCAAGATCTTTGTCGTTGATGGCACTGATTTAACTCACTCCGGCCACTACAGCATCGTCTGAAGCGGCCTCGTCGGTGGCTTCACGACCATCACCATTGACGACGAACAATCCGTTGGAAACCTCATAGGTTAGATCCAGGCTGTTGTCGACGACCGATCCTTTACAAACCGCCAATAAGGACGTGGTCAGGTCCAGAAACGGTGCGTCTCCTCCATCTCTGTTACCTCAAAGGTGGTCGTTGTTGGCCTCGAAGTTGATCAAATCATGGCAGACCTCTGTGACGGCAACAGGGTTGGCGTCGAGGAGGTTTCCTCTCATCCGGCTCCAGTAGTGACACCAAATAAAGATAAAGAGGGGTTCCTGAAAAAACAAAAACCCCTTATCGGATTTGATGGGTTTTATGTGTTTTATAATCTAGTCTCATATTCAAATCATTCACCTCAAAATTTTGGGTAAAATTTATTGATTTTCGATTGAGATAGGTTGATGATTCGACATTGTTTTATGTTTTTGATTCAAGACGAAGGATGACTAAGTATTAATATATTGGTGGGAGATAGATATAACATTGGTTAGGCGGGAGCAATAGGAAAACTTTCTCTGATCATGGGTTTTGCTATTTGCAGGATTTTTGTTGGGTCTCGGTTAAGACTTAAGAGCTGGGTTAATCCCTTCTTTCTCCAACATCTGATTCATTTGAGTTTCTATGGTTTCCTTCAAAAATGAAAAAAGGAAAGAAAAAAAAATGAGAGAGAGATGAGTGCTTTCTTAAATGGCTCATGGTTCAATTGTTTAATTAACACATAACTATAGAGAGACATAGCTTGGAAGGTGGGAGAGAGACGACGAGAGAAATAGTGAGGTTTCTGGATAAATAGTTACAGCGGAAGAGAGGATCTTCAAATGATAGTGAACATTTATGGTCTTATGATTCTTATCAAGAAAACTCAAGGGTAAAGGAAGAAGGATGTAGTAATTGAAGGAAAGTTCTTGGATACGTTAACGTATGCATACCTAATTTTGTTGTCACCATGTGATTGGTCCACATAAGTAAAATGATGACCTGGTAACTGCTTGGTCGGTCATATGACCGTTGCAAAACCTAGGGGTGAAAACCGACGACGTCTCTCTCTTTCGTTTCTTACAAACCGAGTTTGAATCGAAAGGGGACTCTCCTTCCTCTCTATCTTCTGTTTCCCACAAACACCGAACTTGAGTTTGAATCTAAAAGAGACTCTCATTCCTCTCGATTTTATCTTTCTATCTCGTCTGATTTGAACACACAATCTGAATCGATCCAAGGAACCCAGTCTCTTAGTCCAAATCGATCCTATAAGAACCTCACTCTCTGAAGCTGAATTCATCCCTCTCTTTTGAATCCACATGTTTTCTCGGTCAGGTGAGTTTTCCATTTCAATTCGGTCATCCATATCTCAAGCAAGCTCTACATGACCTTCGTCTCACACAGAAATAGATTTCCTGAAAATTCTTTGTTTGTTGAGTAAATATTGATTCAAACACAAGCACAAAACCAGCCATGGATCCATCCGAGAATAAAGAACAACCTAATTCGAGTTTTGAGGATGTAAAGGTAGACGTCCCAATATATAGACGATTTTCTGTTTCTGATGTTGAAGTCATGACATTCAATACAGTTGAGCAGGCATAAGCTTTCCACTCTGCCTATTCTGTAGCTCTTGGGTTTGGTATAAGGAATGGTGACAAAGGTGGGTCAAATGGATTTATTCAGAGGAAGGAGTGGGTCTGCGACAAGGAAGGAACTCGATTAAAGTCATTGGGACAAGAAGAAAAGAGTCGCTATGCTCGGAGAGAGACAAGAACATCTTGCTGTGCTAAATTGAGGATTGGATACAATGATGAAACCAAAGTTGATGGCGTGAAAGCATTTCTTCCTCAACATAATCACATGCTAGCAACTGGCAACCAGGTCTCCTTCATTCGTTCTAATTGACTAATCAAGAAGAAAGATTTGGATTTAACAAATACGATGACAAAGGTGTCAATCAGACCTTGTAATGCCTATGAGTATATGGTCGAACAGTCTTGTGGATATAAGACCGTGCGATTTACCACGAATGACCTGTACAATAAGCTCGACCAGCAACGAAAAACCACCCCATTTGAAAGTGATTTCGAATGCGCACTTTCGTACCTCAATGCACTAGAAAGAAAAGACCCACACTTCTTCTGCAGATTCACTCCTGATGATGAAGATAGGTTAGTGAACATTTTTTGACGAGATGGGCATTCAACTGCCAACCTGCGGATATCCTCGGCACTGAATTTGTCATTAGATGAAAGAGTGTGGTCCATTGATTGAGTGACTGCATCAGACAAGTTTTCATCTTTCTTACTTGATGATATAGATACAGTTCCTTTAGTTGGTAATTGATCATTCTTGCATGCAGGGCTGGGTTTGGTTCGTTTAAGAAAACGATCCATGATCGAAGCTTGCTTTTTTATGGAAAGTTGATCTTTTAGTTTAGCTTCTTCCTTCTCCCGGCGCCTTTGTTCTTTTTCAGCATCTTCTTGCTGCTTCCTCTGTAGTTTCCTTATTACAGACTCTTCTTTTTCCCGGCGCTTTTCAACTTTTTCCAACTCTTCTAGCAGCCGCTTTTGCTCCTTCTCCTGAAATATCTGGATACTTCAAAACAAGAGAACTAGGAAGCAGAAACTCAACAATGATATTGTCAACAAATAACTTACATTTTGCATCTCTTCTTTTTGACGTTCACGTTCCAATCTTTGCTTCTCTTTCTCAGCTTCACGTTTATCTCGCTCCATTTGTTTGATTTGTAGTTTCTCTTCTCTTTTTGCTTCCTTTTTTACCCTACAGTAAGCAAACAAAAATAAGAAAACAAATCAATGGAATGAATTTATAAATATGAAACAGTAATACAGATGCTCGCCCATATAACATACATATCTGCACTATTTTTCAGTGATAGGCGGTCCATTAATGAGCGAATCTTTGCCTCACAGGAAGCTCTATCGATCATTTCTGATGCCTTCATCAGGTCATGAATGTAGCTTTCATCACTTTCTGGCTTTTGTAGTCCCATTATCATTGCTAACACAAACACCAGTAACTCACAATCAACCAATTGAACTTAAAGAAGATAAAAGTGCAGGAATAAAATATGCAGAGCTATTCACGTGAAGCATGAAGAAATGGCCAGCACTAATTCAGAGTTAAATGAAATTGAATAAAATAAAACTATATCAGTGCAGAGGTCATGTACACATCATAAAGGCTAACAAGCCACAGGAATCAGCCTCTAAAGACAAAACATGATTGACGAGAGTAAAAGTTTGGTTGCTAATACTGATAATGCTAATACTAATAACCTAAATGAATAAATAATTATCAAAGTAGATGACGACCAATCTCTATCAGTGCCTCAGTGGATCCCAACTTTGCATCAACCTAACTAAGGCTAAGCTGCCATTCATTATCAGGAATCTAACACTTCATCTTTTACCAGCCTAAGGACCAATCTAACCTGCCATGCCAAGTAAATTCCCATGTCAAATGAGACACTTGACGAAGAAAATCTTCAGCTTGCAGCCCTGTTTCCTAGAGAAGGATCATCATTCTCCAAATGGTGATCATAATATCACTCAAGAGTAGATCAATGAACACCCATTACAAGTCACTTCCTGTCTTTCTACTTCCAGCATCCTTACAATACAATTTTTGTTACTCTGTTGCCAGTTAATTTTGGGTGGAATGTTCCAACTTCTATATGGTATCACAACATGCCATTCTCATACTACGCAGAAGGCACACGTGCTACGATCACTTAATAAATTATCCACATGACTCAAACAACAAATGAAGGGGGTATCCAAACTTCGGAATGTAAAGCCTTGCTTTACAGTTATGATGTCTTGGGATTCTCCACCCAAACGCTAATTGGTTTTGGGTATATGCTATAACTACTCAAGATATCTAAACAACTGGTTTTCACTTAATTTGTGCAGACAAGCAAATCAGCCAGTCCAACTGTCAAAATTACTTATCCATTGTATCCTACTAATAGATTACCAAATATGAAACTCAGCTCATGCAATTGGAAAAGAAGGGAAACAAAGCGAAGAAAAGCAAAGAAGAGGAACAAAATGGGTAGGTGAAATAGAGTTACGGTGGATCAATTAGGGAAAAAGGAAAGAATGGTCATTCATTAACAAATGATGAATAATAACTGTTGATGCAATTTGCAGAAGATAAGCAAAACCAGACATTTATTTGTTTGGGAAAGCATATTGTACCAGAAACAGCAGTAATCCTTTCATTGATCTTTCTTCTACAAGTACGCCTAATATTCAATACTCCACGCACAGGAGCCGGCATCAACTTAACATCCCTCGTCTACAATAGATAGATAACAAGGATTAATGATGTAGCAAGCCAAAAATGAAGGCAGAAAATGGAGCACAAATGCGACAAAAAAATAACGTCTCCGATCAAAAATGCAAGTAACTGTAATTAAAACATTGGGGAAAAAGGGTTTCACCTCCCAACACCAAAGACAGGAATCAGACTCGTCCTCGAGGACATCGGCCTCCGCATTAGGGACGCCGTACATTTCTCGCTGGCCAACCAAGAGCACAATCTTCTTCACAGTGGCCAACGTCACATCCCCATATCCATTCTTTACCTTCTGGAAGACCTCGTCAACAAGCTTTGACAAGGGCAGCCCACTCTCTTCCATCAAAGCCCCAATCACCGATTTCAGATCCTTGTTGTTGCCGCATTCTTGCATCAAATCAGAGTACCCTAAACTCTGACTCATCACTTCCTTGTAGTACCCAAACAACCCATCCAGTTCTTTGCGCAGCGACTCAATCTCAGCCTCTTTCTCCTCAACCCCTAAATCTTGCGGGCTCTTGCTGCTGCCCCTCTTCCGCTTCTTAATCTTCTTCATTACATCTTGACCGCTTGGGTCATCGATTACAACCACTTCGCAAGTCATTTCCGGAACACTAGAAATCGAAGCCCCAAAATGAAATTGACAAATCGAAAGAGGATCAGCAAGGATAGTAGATCGACGAGAAACCCTAATTGGAGAGAAAGAGACTTTTTTTTCTGGAGAAAAAGGAGAAGAGAAATAAGGAAGTGGGTGATGGTGGAGAGCGGCAAAGAGATATAATTTTGGATCCGAAATGACAAATAATTTCGAATTTTCTACCAAATTAAAGCATCGAATAAGCAAAAAAATTAATTTATTCCCGCCTTGCTTAGAGTTTCGCGCGCAACTTTACGCGCCGGTGGGAGATGCAGACACCTGCGGCGGGAGTATTTGAGAATCCCTATGGCCCACACATATATGTGTTATGGGCCAATGTCCATTCAGCTCAGAAAAAAGTATAACAGCCCAACCTAACTTGGCTGCCACCAACGGTTTCTTCCACAAACCGATGAACTACAAGAGCATGCTGAACACGTCAAGGTACTTGAAGGCAGTGGCGGAAGCTTGCTTTTAAAAACATATATGTCTCCGACTCTCCCCTCTCTCTCTCCATGAACCAAGATCTTTGTCGTTGATGGCACTGATTTAACTCACTCCGGCCACTACAGCATCGTCTGAAGCGGCCTCGTCGGTGGCTTCACGACCATCACCATTGACGACGAACAATCCGTTGGAAACCTCATAGGTTAGATCCAGGCTGTTGTCGACGACCGATCCTTTACAAACCGCCAATAAGGACGTGGTCAGGTCCAGAAACGGTGCGTCTCCTCCATCTCTGTTACCTCAAAGGTGGTCGTTGTTGGCCTCGAAGTTGATCAAATCATGGCAGACCTCTGTGACGGCAACAGGGTTGGCGTCGAGGAGGTTTCCTCTCATCCGGCTCCAGTAGTGACACCAAATAAAGATAAAGAGGGGTTCCTGAAAAAACAAAAACCCCTTATCGGATTTGATGGGTTTTATGTGTTTTATAATCTAGTCTCATATTCAAATCATTCACCTCAAAATTTTGGGTAAAATTTATTGATTTTCGATTGAGATAGGTTGATGATTCGACATTGTTTTATGTTTTTGATTCAAGACGAAGGATGACTAAGTATTAATATATTGGTGGGAGATAGATATAACATTGGTTAGGCGGGAGCAATAGGAAAACTTTCTCTGATCATGGGTTTTGCTATTTGCAGGATTTTTGTTGGGTCTCGGTTAAGACTTAAGAGCTGGGTTAATCCCTTCTTTCTCCAACATCTGATTCATTTGAGTTTCTATGGTTTCCTTCAAAAATGAAAAAAGGAAAGAAAAAAAAATGAGAGAGAGATGAGTGCTTTCTTAAATGGCTCATGGTTCAATTGTTTAATTAACACATAACTATAGAGAGACATAGCTTGGAAGGTGGGAGAGAGACGACGAGAGAAATAGTGAGGTTTCTGGATAAATAGTTACAGCGGAAGAGAGGATCTTCAAATGATAGTGAACATTTATGGTCTTATGATTCTTATCAAGAAAACTCAAGGGTAAAGGAAGAAGGATGTAGTAATTGAAGGAAAGTTCTTGGATACGTTAACGTATGCATACCTAATTTTGTTGTCACCATGTGATTGGTCCACATAAGTAAAATGATGACCTGGTAACTGCTTGGTCGGTCATATGACCGTTGCAAAACCTAGGGGTGAAAACCGACGACGTCTCTCTCTTTCGTTTCTTACAAACCGAGTTTGAATCGAAAGGGGACTCTCCTTCCTCTCTATCTTCTGTTTCCCACAAACACCGAACTTGAGTTTGAATCTAAAAGAGACTCTCATTCCTCTCGATTTTATCTTTCTATCTCGTCTGATTTGAACACACAATCTGAATCGATCCAAGGAACCCAGTCTCTTAGTCCAAATCGATCCTATAAGAACCTCACTCTCTGAAGCTGAATTCATCCCTCTCTTTTGAATCCACATGTTTTCTCGGTCAGGTGAGTTTTCCATTTCAATTCGGTCATCCATATCTCAAGCAAGCTCTACATGACCTTCGTCTCACACAGAAATAGATTTCCTGAAAATTCTTTGTTTGTTGAGTAAATATTGATTCAAACACAAGCACAAAACCAGCCATGGATCCATCCGAGAATAAAGAACAACCTAATTCGAGTTTTGAGGATGTAAAGGTAGACGTCCCAATATATAGACGATTTTCTGTTTCTGATGTTGAAGTCATGACATTCAATACAGTTGAGCAGGCATAAGCTTTCCACTCTGCCTATTCTGTAGCTCTTGGGTTTGGTATAAGGAATGGTGACAAAGGTGGGTCAAATGGATTTATTCAGAGGAAGGAGTGGGTCTGCGACAAGGAAGGAACTCGATTAAAGTCATTGGGACAAGAAGAAAAGAGTCGCTATGCTCGGAGAGAGACAAGAACATCTTGCTGTGCTAAATTGAGGATTGGATACAATGATGAAACCAAAGTTGATGGCGTGAAAGCATTTCTTCCTCAACATAATCACATGCTAGCAACTGGCAACCAGGTCTCCTTCATTCGTTCTAATTGACTAATCAAGAAGAAAGATTTGGATTTAACAAATACGATGACAAAGGTGTCAATCAGACCTTGTAATGCCTATGAGTATATGGTCGAACAGTCTTGTGGATATAAGACCGTGCGATTTACCACGAATGACCTGTACAATAAGCTCGACCAGCAACGAAAAACCACCCCATTTGAAAGTGATTTCGAATGCGCACTTTCGTACCTCAATGCACTAGAAAGAAAAGACCCACACTTCTTCTGCAGATTCACTCCTGATGATGAAGATAGGTTAGTGAACATTTTTTGACGAGATGGGCATTCATTTGTGGATTATCAATGTTACGGGGACGTGTTTATATTTGATAACACATACAAAACCAATGTTTATAAAACAGGCCATTGGTTTTGTTTGTTGGGATGAATAATCATAGGGCCAATATCATCTTCGGTGCTACTCTTATCTCCGACGAGACTGTAGAGATATACACTTGGTTGCTTCGTAAATTCTTACAGTCAATGAACGACAAAATGCCAAAGGGTGTGATCACAGAAGGAGACGAGACGATGCTTAGTACAATTGAAACTGTGATGCCAGAAGCAAAGCACCGTCTTTGTATTTGGTACATAAGTAAGAATGTTCAAAACCACTTAAAGTCTGTCGAAAAGTTGAAGGCTTTCAACAAGTGTATGAGGAAGCATCAAACTGTTGAGAAATTTGAAAGGTTGTGGCAGGATATGCTAGACGAATTTGATCTCCATGAAAACCTTTGGCTCACGAATATGTATGAAAAAAGAGATAAGTTTTGTCAAGCATTATTCCGTGAGATATTTATGGTCGGCATGAGAAGCACACAAAGGTGTGAGAGAATGAATAAAGACTTCAAGATTGTTCTTATAACACCCCGTACCTAAAAGTTATCTTTTTACAGGGGTTTATGAGTTACCGAGAGCTTTTTACAGCGACAGATAATTTAATAAGTTACTACTTGAGTTTATTTTCGAGTTTTTCTAAACTCTCCAAATTTCTCATTTATTGACTCATTGTTGTAGTTTGTGTCGACACGAGTCTCCCGGTATTTTCGGAATATTTTTCGGAACTTCTGTCTAATTTCTGGGAGTTTTCAAAGTTTCTGGTAATTTGATTTACCATTTCAGACTTTTACTTTTTACCCTTTCGGTAACTAATTTTCACTCATTCACTCTGGGCCGTCAGATCTCTCCTTCATTACATCCTGGACGTTGATATAAAAGGGGGAGAGAGCTGACTCGAGTCAAACCTCAACTCAGGCGTTGACCCGAGCCCGGTCCCTCTCTTTGCTCTTGACCTCTGGCTCTGCCACCGTCGTCGCCCCGCCGCCTCTAGCCGGCGCACCACCACCGAAAGATTTCTTTCCCTCTCTTCTACAAAACCCAGGCCTCAAATCCCACAAGCAACCCAAATCAAGAGGAGATCGACCCAAGGTCAGCTCTGTTGTGTTCGCCGGTTTTTAGGCAAAGAACAGCAGCGACTGTAGTATTAAGAGGTATGGTTTCATTTCCCTTCCTCCTTCAATTTCATGTTTGAAACCTCTTGAATCGAACCCTAATCCCAAAATCCTCAATCTACTATTTTTTTTCGGGTTTCGAGCCCTAGCTCCAGCGATCGTGTCCTTCAAGTCTCCGACGAGCTATTGGAGTTGTGGTGGGACTGTAGAGGAGTTAGGGGTGTTGCAGCAACAACTACTGCTGGGCTGCTCAAAGTGAGGGGGCAGCAATTCGGTCTTGGAAAGGAGGGGCTTTTTTGGTAGGCCGGGCAGAGGTTTGGGAAAGCACCTGGTAGTGGGCAGGCTGAGGCTGAGGCTCTGCCTGTGAAGGAAATCCAGCGAGAGAGCCACTGGATTCTAGAATCAAGGTAAGATTTCTATTTCTAGGCTTGTGTGTTTTACTGTGTTGCTGTTGAACCTGTGTTGAATCAATTATGGTGTTTTGTTGCATGTTGTCGTAACTTAGTGAATCGGAGAAAACGGGAAAGTTATGGCGAAATTCCGGCAAGTTGTCCTGAATCTGGCAGAAGATTCTGGCAAGTTGCTGAAATCAGGTGGCTGCTCCGCGGATGCAGTGAATCCGGCCGTGAGCCAAAGAGGTAGAATTCGATTTCCCCGACAACCTTAAATTCGTAAAGTTTCCGTTAAATCGTGAATCGGGCTAATTACGGAAAACTTGCCATAAAAAAGAAGTTTTCATTTTGGAAAGTTGACCGGTAAAATGAAAAGTCAATCTTGGTAACCAGTTAAAATAAGTCAATTGGATCTTTAAATGAGAATCTGATCAACTCAGGAATCTTGGTCAAAAATCGAGTTGATCGTTGTAAATAATTCGGATAATTTCATACTCGATATATCGACTCATAATTAGTAAATTGGTTAAGCAGTTAATTGGGTGTCCATAGTAATTCTGAAAGTTACTATGTATTACCTAACATCAAATGAAATAGTAAGGCCAGTTGAGATGTTACGGCTTTGTAATCAGAAACTAAATTTCGAGTCGATAATCGGAAATAAGCGTATTGGTGAAAAAGTTGTTAAAAAGAAAGGAATTTGGTCAATTCCTAGTCAAACTAGGAAAAGATCAAGACAATGGCATTAAAAACTGATATGTTAGATTAATTGTACAGTCTATGGTCGAACGTGAGACGGACTCGACCATGTGGATATTTTGAGGTTGCGCTCGAGGGGCATTCCGAGTAGTGAGGAGGTCGCATTGAGTACTGTGAGTGGACCTTTGTTTTGAATTCATGTTTGTCTGTTTTTATGTTAAACAACTTGATTTTTATTGATTTAATGGGCCGGTGGGGCCAAGAAGGTGAGTTGCTCCCCTTCCGTAAGCCCCTATGTTATATCGGCTGAAATCATTGTTATATTGATTAAATTTGGAATGCATTGTTTTATGACCATAGTTTTGAGGACGGTCAGAACCGTGCCTTATGCATGATGAGATGCATGTTTTATGTCAGGACCCACCCCGAGTTAAACCCCTTGAGCCCGAAGTAAATCCTATGGGGACCGTCCCAAGGGAACTTCTTACTAAAACCCCCTTGAAATAGACAACCTTTTCTACAAACAAACTCAACGCTTCCATGAAATAGACTCATCCTGCTCCCCAAACCACAACTACGCTTCAAAAAAAAGTAAACTAAACTAAGTTGGGGTAATCAGAGCAGATCTACATAGATGAGATACTTAAGTAAAATTTCTAGTGTCAGCGGATTAGTTGGCTATGCCTCGTCTTCTGTACGCACGACCTTCTCTCAGCATCCCTACAACATTGGACATTTGAAAACGAAGGGCCGAGAGGAAACATTTAAAAATAGGATGTTAAAGTGAGTGGACAAAAGAATATTCAAGCGCAAGAAAATAATAGATTTAAGCTCTCCCTTTGATTTTCCAGAAAATCTATGTGCACGCCTCGTTGAGAAAGAATCTCAATTAATCATTTCGAGAAAAAAACCAAAAATCACTTGCCAATCTCATTAGCTTAAAAATCAATGTTAAGAATAGGGGAAGAGGTTTCACCATGACGAAGAGTCTCCCAGACTAGGGTCGGAGCCTTCCGGAGGCTACTAAGTAATGAAAGACCCTTCATGGCGGAGAGATTCCACCATGACAATGAGCCTCTTAGGCTAGTGTCGGAGCAAAATAAGGCTACTATTTCCCGCTTCACTTCTAAAGTGAGGGGCCCATATGGTTTGCTAGCAATGATAATATATATATATATTCATGACGAAGAAAACAAATGCGAAAAGTCAATAATATATGACTCATCCCCCGTAAGTTAAAACATGCATCTCATGCATGAGGCACGGTTCCCCGACCGCCCTAAAAACAATGGCCATAAAACAATGCATTTCCAAATATAATCGACATAACAAAAATTTTAGCCGACAATACAAGAAGCGTCCGGGAAGGGAGCAACTCACCTTCCTGGCCCCACCGGCTCATTAAATCAACCAAATCATGTTGTTTATAAATATTCAAAAAATATTTGAGCATGCACGGTTTAAAATAAAAATTCTACTCACAGACTTAGGCCTTAGCCTGACAAACTCCGGACCGCTTCTCAAGCGAGAACTCTTCATCTCATGTTCAACGAATAATAAAAAATCTCAATTGTCAAACGAATAATTATTTAAAATTGGCAATAATGTTACCCTCGGCCAAAACTCTCAAATTTAATCAACAAAAATCCCCGACCTTCAACAATATCTTAGGAGTCCTTAAAATATTTCTCAAACCTTAATTGGCAATAATCGATGGTCGGAATAATATTTTATTATCCGCCGATAATATTAAACTTGAAAAATTCCAAAACCTAACCAAAACTCCTCCAAAAATTACCAAATTTTAACCATAGACTCCTTTCATTTTATACTATTTTATGGGCATGAAAAACTGCCGAAAAAGTGGCGGCACCGCCACCGGCAGAAATTCCGGCCAAAATTTCGGCGACCTTCGATCGCCACCAAGTTTTAACAGTAGCTTCGCCTCATCATTTGGAATAACTTTCTAGTTCAACTTGAAGGCCAATTCGGCCTCTAACGAGGTCAATCGAAGGAAAAAATAAAACCCCGAAATATTTTTAAAAACTTCAAAAATTCGATTCTCCCTCCACACTCTAAATCAATTCACCAAACTTTAGGGGTGAGTAGTACTCCTAAAACTCATTCTACCCATACATAGAAATCACAAATTAGTTGCTTGAGGAGGGAGAAATCCGATCTAGATCACATACTGTACACTCTGTAATCAAATTGAAATTTCTCCTAAACCATGAAGAGATAGGTCGAAAAGCTTTCATAGAATTAAAGTAGACTTAGAGACGCTCCTTTTAGGACCGGTGCGGCTTTCTGAGGTGGCCTGAGGCGGCGGCGGCGACGTGCGAAGGTCCGGCAAATTTTCTGCCCGATTTCTGGGTTTTTGGGCTATTTATAGCTATTTTACAAAATTACCCATATGCCCCTGACTTCGAACCTTTATAACTTCTTCATACGAACTCCGATTTGAGCGTGCTATATGTCCATGAAGTCGTATCGACGTCCTCTACAACTTTCATGAAGAAAGTTTTCCCAAATTCTCGACTTTATGAAAAGTCAACTCTACGGTCGTTATACGGTCAAACAATTACTTTAAATGGTTAAATGCCAAAGTAACCAACCGTAAAATAATTCTAGGATCGGGATGTGAAAATTCTCCCCACCTTATAAAAATTTCGTCCTCAAAATTTATATACTCAAAGTCCAACATAGAGGGTGACACTACCACTTTAAATAATCTTATCGTTCTCAAGTATCAATTATTTCTGAGAACTCTTTCGAACCGCATCGCGAGTACATTTGTCAAAATTCTACCCATTAGCTCCTTTCGATCAAAGATCAACACTGATTCTGACTTATAAGTGTGAGACCCCGATAATTTTATTTAATTTTTTGACATATTTAGGGTTTAATTCCGGTTACTTCTCGGTACGTCGTAAATTTTGTCTAACACTTTTACGTTAGGACACATGTCGCCATCGTGAAGTATTTACGGAATATTTCCCGGCACTTTACGTAATTTTCGTACCATTGTTACGACTTAATACACACTTCGAATCAAGCTACCAAATTCTAGGGGATTATAGTACTCAACAAGTCCAACAAAACCATATAACGAACTCACTGAGAACTCACTAAATCCGGTGTCGATGAACAGTGTTCAGGCCGCCCATTTTCGCCGTAATTTCTCCCTAACGACGGCGAGTTAGCTCCGGTGATCTCCCCTAACTTCAAGGCGACACAGTAGGCTTCAATTCGACACCAAGCACGCGCTCTAACTCTGCCGGACGAAGGAGAAATCCGGCGAAAAAATGTCGGGTTTCAGAGGATTTTCGACGATGAATAGTAACTTTCCTACTTTTTGACTTTTTACCGTTTCACCCCAGTAAACCACTATATATAGACTTTTCACCAAATAGTAACTTTTGTTTTTTGACCATTAGTTCTTCATACTAACTCCGATTTAAGCGTGCTACGTGTCCACTAACTCGTAACGACGCCCTCTACAACTTTCATGAAGAAAGTTTTCCCAAATTCCCGACTTGACGAAAAGTCAACTTTGTGACATCTCACGGTAAAACGGTTACTACGAAATGGTTAAAGATGAAGGTAACTTGGGTAGTAACCGACCGTAAATTGGTTGTAGAACCGAGATGTGACATTAGCAGCAACAACATTCCAATTAAGAGCAACAACAACATTACAACAAGTGTAGTAGCTGCAACATTCCTTGTACTAAAAATCTGTTACTACATTTATTATAAGTATAGTAGCAGCAATATTTCAACAAGTGTAGTAGAAGCTAAAATAATGCATGATGGTGGTCTGATTTAATTTGATTTATTTTGTATAAGGTTAATTTGGTAAATGAAACCATGACACATGACAAGCTAAAAAAGAATTTATCTTTATTTGTTAAAAACTGTGTTTATTTGTTTGACAACAATTTAAATAAATTTATTTGTGTTTCAAATATTTTGTATGATGTATACATGATTTGATAAAAATGAATGGGAACGAGGTACGTAATTCTCAGACAAAAAAAAACAATCATTTCTTCCGTGACCTTTTTGCTCTTTTCCTCTCACTTATTCCATATATTTCATCAGAATCACTAGTCCTTTCTTACCCGAACCCTGTCTCGTTTCTGGTCCAAAGGAAAGAAACAAATCTGTGTTTGAGAGTGAAATACGAATCTGTGTTGCCTGCCCCATTTCCGTGTAACTCTTGTGTTTCTTCTCTCGAGTTGGATTCGGTTGTGCTTAGGGTTTTGATCCTCTTCATCACCAATGGAATCTGAGGACGATTTCGATATGCACGATGCCAACGATGACGACAACGACGAGGATTTCTATAGTGGCGGCGATGACGACGCCTCCGCCTCTATGGACAGCGACGATGCCGGCGTTGCCGATTACGAGTTCATCGACAATGACTCTGATGATTCCATTGACGCCGCCTCCCATCGCTACCAGGTTTCTTATTCAAAATGTCCCCTTTTGTGTTTGATCTCCATTTTCATTCCGTTGAGCTTTTTTGCTGTGCTCGTGTTTGCTGTATACTGTTGTTGTTTTTGATATTTCGATTAGTTGTGTAAGTCTCTTCTATGGTCGGATTCTATCTCATTTTGCTTTTGTTTCATCCATTTTTTTCGAATTTAGGGTGTTTCATTAGTTGCTAATGCCGTGTTTAGAACAATGTGTTGTTTTTTGTAAGTTTTGTTTACAATTACTATGTTTTTTTGGAGGCATTTCCATTTTATCTTTAATCTTTTTAGCATCCAACTGTTATCTTCGATTCTACTGTTAACTAATGGATAATACTGAAATCTCAACCATAAAGTTTGTATTGCTGCAGCATCTTCTATCGGTTTGGCCCTGGTCTATTATTTCCGTTAATTCTTTGCCTTATTGTTGCAGCAAAGCTACATTGTCTTGACGGAAGCTGACATTCGTCAACGTCAAGAGGAGGATGTCACAAATTTATCTACAGTGCTTTCCATTCCGAAAGTTGCAGCTAGCATACTGCTCCGCTACTATAATTGGTAAAATGCTGATACCAATGTGCTGTTTCTTATTATTTGGTAACATGATCTGGGTTACTGGGACGTGCAATTAGTTTGTCTGTTCATTTTAAGTGAAGCTTTGCAGATTAGACAATTGATTACCATGCACTTATTTGATAGGCTTCTAATCATGTTGCATTTATCGTTCAAATTTCTAAAGAATATATGCTTCTTGTTCACAGGAGTGTAAGCAAAGTACATGATGAGTGGTTTGCAAATGAAGAAAAGATTCGCAAGACTGTTGGCTTACCGGAGAAACCAGTTATAGAACACCGTAATGCTAAAGAAGTAAGCAGCCTACTTGTTTGGTGTTGTGATTCTTCAAAAAGTCACAATTATTCTAATATCATTCTCTTGTTTCTTTGACAGTTTGATTGTGGGATTTGTTTTGACACCTTTCCTTGTAATGAGAAGCATACTGCAGCTTGTGGTCATCCTTTTTGTTTCTCATGCTGGGCAGGTTTGATATACATGTTAATGCCGGTTTTCTTTCCATATTCCTCGTTATATGTTTTCCTCCATTACTTGGTATTTGTTTATACGAGAGAATTGTATCTGTTATGTGATCAAATCACTCTTTGGAATTCTCTTATTTATGCACCTTCGGCGCATAGATATATGCTGGTCTTATCAAAGCTGCACCTTAATCCTGCAGTGGTATTTTTGGTCAGTCTTACTTATTGTTTTCCCATATGCGTGTAACTTTTGTTAGAAGTTGCATATCTCTGTGTGGATATATACAGTATGTCTCTCGATTGTACTATATATGTAGTTCAGCCTTATTTTATCTGATTTTTTAATGGTACAACTCTTGTTTATCATTTTTATCCAAGGATTTGAATTGCTCATATATCTTTCTAATTTTGCTGATCATCCATTGTAGGTTATATTGGCACGGCAATTAATGATGGTCCTGGATGTTTGATGTTGCGCTGTCCTGATCCATCTTGTGGTGCTGTGGTTTTCCAAGATATGATTAATTCACTGGCTTCAAATGAAGGCAGGGAGAAATATTCTCGTTACGTTATTAGATCTTATGTCGAGGACAATAGGAAGGTAATATCATGTTCACTATTGATTTATCCATGCTCCCAAAAATCTGAGTTTTCCTACTTGACAAACGTATAAAGTTATTTTATGGTTCTTCTCTCGGCCACCTAGTGATCAAGTCTGTGGTCACTCACCATTGGATTTTAATCCCGTGGTGGAGAAAGCCCATGAATTCATTTGTATGTTCTCCACTGATGGATTCCGATCTGATGGTGAGTGGCCAACTCTTCCGTCACAAGGTGATCAGGAAAACACACTAATTATTACAAGGAATATGAGTGATTGAGCAGATATATGCCATAATCGTATGAGAATCATTTTTGAGATCATTTTACTTTAATGGTATCTGTCTTTAGTTATATTTAGTTATATGTCGTATGAGCAATTGAGCAGTAATCGTATAGTGACTGCAACTTGAAGTGTGTATGCTGTTATATGCCGTTAATTTGATTATTAAACCATATTGAAGCTCTACTCAAAAAGATAAAAAAAACATATTGGGGCTCCTAGGGGAAAAAAGATATATGTTTGTTCACATCAAAATCCTATCAAGCAAAGTAAATCATGATGATTTTATTGGTAGATATATTCCTTTTTCACGTTTGCTATAATTTTTCTGTTCGACGTCACTCTACTTTTCCTTACCAAGTCATCATTGTGTGCATTGTTTTCTTATTTTGTTGCTTTTATAGACAAAATGGTGTCCTGGACCAGGCTGTGAATATGCTATAGATTTTATTGTTGGCAGTGGAAGCTATGATGTTACATGCCGCTGTTCATATAGCTTTTGTTGGAATGTGAGTGCCTCTGAATTTCTCTAAGATAAATATTGTTACTGATATAAATTTTTAATTTATATTGATGCTTTCTATTAACCATGGATAGGGATACCAGAAATCTCCAAAACATAGAATGTCGAATATGATAACGATATAAAAATCACTTTTTCTGCTCTCCTTACAACTTTAATTTCTGTAATTTTTAAAAAAAAATCAGTTTGCTATAATCTTTCTGTTCGACATCACTCTACTTTTCCTTACCAAGTCATCAGTTTCTCTCTCTCTCTCTCGTTCCTATTTCTTTTTTCTTTTGAAGTAAGCCATACAAAGTAATGCCTGTCATATCCCTTGTGTGTTTATCACACAGACTTGGATAAAATTTCTTGAAAAATACTAGCCAAAAAGTCCGCTGGCTATGGCTGTGTGGCATCTTGGCTTTATGACATTTACATATTGTGAATTTTACTTTGCAGTGTACGGAGGAAGCTCATCGTCCTGTTGATTGCGGGACGGTAGCCAAATGGATATTGAAGAACAGTGCCGAATCTGAAAATATGAACTGGTAAGTATACTAGTTATCGCTTTCAAAAATTTATAAAGTACGAAGAAAGTTAACTAGCTGTGAACGTTGGACTTCCTTGGGCCATATGATTGCCGAGATGATAACTTATGTTGTTTCAATCTATAAGCTTCCCTACATTGTAAACCGTGGCTTTGAACAATCCTGTAGTTGCATCTATTTATTTATAGACCCCGTTTCTAAGTTGTATGGCTGCTGGATTTCAGGATATTGGCTAATTCCAAGCCCTGCCCAAAGTGCAAGCGACCCATTGAGAAAAACCAAGGCTGTATGCATATCACTTGCACACCACCTTGTAAATTTGAGTTTTGCTGGTAAGCATATTTGAATGCAGTTGGTTGCCTTTTGATTTCTAGTGTGCCTTAACTTTATAAATTGGTGTTTATCACCTAGTCTCCTCTTGTCTTTCTTCTAGATACGCTAACTTGCTGAAAGCTGGATCTCATGTTATCATGCATCTCCTGTGAACTCTAATGCATTTGTACATGCTTTCAGGCTGTGTCTTGGTGCATGGTCCGATCATGGTGAAAGAACAGGTGGATTTTATGCCTGTAACCGCTATGAGACAGCAAAGCAGGAAGGGGTGGTATGTTAATGTAGTTTTACAACTCTATTTTGATGATCGAGGATTTTTCTATTGTATTTTTCTGTTAGTGACATTATTGATTTATTGTTAACATATTATTATTTACAGTATGAAGAGCCAGAGAGACGAAGAGAGATGGCCAAGAACTCTCTAGAGAGGTACACCCATTATTACGAAAGATGGGCAACCAATCAATCGGTATGTACAAGTTTAATAGTTTATTTATAGCCGCTGGTCAACTTAAACATAAGTTGGCTAGTTCCTGTTGGCCTGATATAGTTGTGGTTTGTATCACTCCTTGCCCTTATTAATGAATGTTTGTATTCTGTGTATTGCACCTTTTGTCGCAAGAATGTGCTGACCTCCTAGTATATTTTTATACTTTGAAATGAGAAGATAAAGCATGGCCTAAACTAGTTTGTCTTTTCTGACTGCAGTCCAGGCAAAAAGCATTAGCAGACTTGCAGCAGATGCAGACTGTGCATGTAAGTAAACATTTTACTCTCATGTCCTTCTAATTGATGAAGCTCATCCTTATGAGCATTACGTTTCCTGAAATTAACAGATTATAACTTTTTTGTTTTAACCATATCTCAATTTGAAGTTCTGTTGTCGTTCAGTTTCTTTTATTTGTCTCGTGCTCGTCTTTTTTGCTCTATTTCAGTAGTTCTCTCTTTTTGGTGGATTTTGTGTTTTTTCAATCATTAAAAATAAGTACATTCAGTTTCCTATTGAAACATCTAATTGATTTGACTCATAGTTGCTCTGTTCCACACCCCATATGATATGTGTAGAATGTTGTACCTGACTACGTCCCGTATTGTAGTTTCCTTTTTGTACCCAACTATTTGTTGGTTTTCTCTCAACATTTGTGTTATTGTAGCTTGAAAAGCTGAGCGACATCCAGTGCCAACCTGAATCACAGCTGAAGTTTATTACAGAGGCCTGGTTACAGGTAAATCACAAATTATTGTCAACTGAGAACATATTTACTTTTCCTTAATTTTTCTCCGTTTGCAGATAGTTGAGTGTAGGCGAGTACTGAAGTGGACATATGCCTATGGTTATTATTTACCTGAGCACGAACATGCCAAGAGACAGTTCTTTGAATACTTACAAGGTATGTCGTTTTCCAAAACTTGAAGGGAGACATGGGATCCTGTTTGTGCATCAGACAGTTCTTTGAAGGGAGACATGGGATCATGCCAAGAGACAGTTCTTTGAATATTCTAACTAACATCTGTTTGTGCAGGTGAGGCCGAGTCTGGGTTGGAACGTCTTCATCAATGTGCAGAAAAGGAGCTACAAGCTTATCTGAATGAAGAGGACCTAGCAAAAGATTTCAATGAGTTTCGCACAAAACTTGCTGGATTGACCAGGTATTATTATCTGAGGTTACATATTCTGTTTTGATTACAGTTACGAGATAAATAGCCAAAATTTAGAGTAGTTACCCCGCTCGCATCCAGAAGGTAAAGTGGTTATGAGATGGAGACATTAGTGAAGGAGAGTAGGGTGTTTGGGTACTTGATAAAGTGAACCAAGGCTGTACTTGTGAATTCTTATCATGTTTGCCATAAGCAATGTGATATTCTTCAGTTCATTTCATGACATTGTGAGTAGGGATGTCAAGGATAAGACAGATATTACACCAAACCTGTAGCTTATAACTTTTTTATTTTTGAGGAGATAGAGTTGGAATAGAATAGATTTTCTGGTTATTGATGTATATTGTTCATGTTCAATGAAAACAGTGTGACACGAAATTACTTCGAAAATTTAGTTCAAGCTCTGGAGAATGGTCTGTCAGATGTTGACTCTATTCGTGCAACCAGTAAGATGGCGACGGCAAACTCAAAGAGTTTGGGAAGTGCAAGCAGCAAGGGAAGAGGTGGGAGGGGCAAGGCAACAACATCCAGGTCAAGTAGCTCCCATAGAAATATTGATAATTTAGGCCACTGGTCCTGTGAACAGTGCACTTTTGCAAATGTGAGGTCAGCCTCTGTCTGCCAGATGTGCCAACAACGCCGGTAGGTTATTTTTGTGATGCAAATTCACCTAGCTGGATGTGGGGGCTTGGTTTCTTGCCCATTTGGCTGGCGTGCTGCGGTCAGTTATCAACCTACTGGGCTGGTAGGGGGAAAGAAGTTTCCCATCACCCTTCGGAATTATAAATGAAAGGAGATATCAGAAATATGGGAAGCAAAGAAACAAAGAAGAAGGTACTTACTCTGTACTTCATGTTTTATAGGATTTGAGTGGTATATAGTTCCTGTTTGTCTGTGTCCATAGTTTATTGCCGATGTAATTTAATGTAATAATTCGTGATTAATCAGTTTCTGATGAAGTTGTAGCAAGTTTGAAGCTTCGTATGGGTTGCACGAGTAAAGCTAGGGGAAAATATCCTGAATTGGCCCCTGCATAGAAGAAATAATTGTGTAATGAACTTTTACTTTGTTTCAAAATTTTACGAGGAAAATATGTTTTTTTTACAAACATGGCTCCGAACGACCTTTGTACACCAAACTTTGTCGTTAAAGGTCACTGCCCATTGATGAAAAATGGAAAAATAATTGAAAAACAGTTTGGTACGTACATGCCTCTTTACGTCGATATTGTATACAACAACAATAAGCTTTTGGAACCAGATAAGGTGTTGGGATTACTTTGGATGAAGCATTGCAATTTCCAAGATGCCAACGGCAGAAAATTTGGATAAAAATAAAAATGAAACCCACACAAAAGCCATCCAATATAAAACCATCAGACTTTCCCACAGTAATGGAACTGATTCCAGAATTTACTGATCATTTCCAGTGCCCAAAATCCATTGTGCAAGATGAGTCAAATACGGTTCTGCTTGGGAACTGCTGCTCAGTATTGGTGCTAGGCTCTGAAGCTCCGCATTGAACTCCCTCTCGAAAATGCTGTAATATAGAGTCAACAGAGGGTTAGAGAGAGTAACAGAGACAAGTGTCACTATGAATGATCATTTATGTGTTCCACGCCCACTTCAAACTTACAGAATAGCATCAGTGAAATTTGTGTTGCTGGAGCTTATTGATAGTGCCTGATATCGGCTCCGTGATTTGGACTGCTTAGGTTTTTCTGACACAAGAGAACTTATCAACCACTGAGTTGCTGAAGCATATTGTAGGCAAAGTGATTTCAGCCTCTCAACCTTCTGCATTTCAGAAAATTCACCATAAGGAAAAACACAAAAACCAAGAATTCTAAACCCAAGTTGAGTATACGATGGAAATTTCTCTGTTCCTCCACGATTTAAAACATTCAAGATTTATACAGAATAGACGTGAATAATTTTGGTGTAGACACAAAAATATTCTACGGTCAAATCCCTCGTAATTAAGATGCAGAAAGCTGAGAAAACCAAGTCAAATTCTCTAATTTTCCTAAATCCGAATATTAGGATTTAGGATTAATTTCAGTTTACATGGGCTAACATCATTTCACCCCACATAATTTTAACTTTGAAAGTTTACCCCCTAAAGTTTTTAATTTTCATCAATCATGCTCAATTGCTGAAATTCTGTGTAATTTGAACGTTAGTTATACCTTTATAACACACTTTAATGGCAAATATAGTCATCTAACAGCAAAAATCGTCTTTTAAAACCTTTTTAATAAGATTACATATTAAAATTTAATGTCCAAATTGATCGAAATTTTAACAATTGGGCATGATTGATAAAAATTAGAAACTTTAGGAGGTAAACTTTCAAAATTAAAAGTACGGGGTGAAATGAAGTTAGTCTCATACCTCATGTAGGTAAACTGAAATTAATCTTAGGATTTAATAAACATTATATAGTTGAAATGAAGAAAACAGTCCATGGATTTCATACAATTTTTATTATACAGTTATTTACTGCTATTGTTAAATCCAAATTCCTCTAAATCATTGCATTCAAATGGACCATAATGCTATATGGAAGATGCTCACATGCTCGTGTAGTCTAGTCATTTTTCTTTCTTATCGATTTTCTGTAATAAAAATTGTCCATTCTTTCCAATTGAAGAGATCCAGCCTCTTCTACGATACTTTCCTCTACTCTGATTTCTAGTTATTATGCAAGTTAACCATATAAGAAACCACACCTTCAGAAATTCAGGCAAAAGAAGCAAACATCCTCTCAAGCACTTGTCAAGGAAGAAGTCGTGGTGTTGGATAACCTACATCAGGAAGAGCCTTGTATCATGAGCATCTCACTGTTTCTTTCCTTTTTCTTTGTGTCGAATGAAGAAACAGAATTTCTTTAAAAGAAAAAGACCACACCTCATCTATGTTCTTTGCAGTCTGAAGCCTATTATGCATCACATGCCAATTGGGTTCAAGAACCTGTAAGCAAGAAGTTCAGTAGTGAAAACGCAAAAGGCCTTAACAATTCTACGCATTAATAAATTTCAGAATATGTACTTATGTAGAAACAAAATGCAAAGATTTTCATCTGTTTCCTTCCAGGTCAACAGGATAGAATGAGGGTGCAGGTGTCAACCACAAGCATAGCCGAGTGTCAGGTTCAACTATTACCACACTCCGTTGAAACAATTACTTGGATATAGCAAAAAGAACTACACTACAGCTATAGCATGGCAAAATAAGTGGTGAGAGGGAATAAATTAAGTAAAACCTGCCTCAAATGTTAGATAGTGTAGAAGGCTGTTAATAAATTTAAGCATGCACCGGCAGAGGAGAGATGATCTGCCGATGGCAGAACCACGCATGTTCAGGGCACGAACTCCCTGTAAATTCATCATTGTACTCAATTAAGCACAGACATGAGGCTACATAACCTGGCTATGTATTATGAAGAATGGAATGTAGTCCGTACCTGATGCACTTGCCAAGCCCCACAAAGTTGGCGTTCTACATGCTTACAGTGGAAAAGGAAGCGGAAAATCAACTGATACTTTGTTACGGATTTCTTAGAGATCACTATAGACAATGGCCACCTAACCTTTAAATAGGAACCAAATGGTCAAACAAATAAAAAAGAAATGGGGCTAGATCATGGTGCAGGGTGAGATCAAATAGCATGACATTCTAATTTTCAAAGGGAAAGCTCCACGGAGAAAAATAAAACTATGAATCTCCTGCCTAAGATAAATCAAGTAAAGTAATAATAAAATTAAACATATTCCGTCTAGTGCATTCCTTTAAAGTAAAGGAAAGTAAAGGTCTCACAGTCTGTCAACAGACCTTATAATTCAAAGAAAATGTCTCGAGTCCAGTTAAGCTCACTAGTTCCTCTAGATCATTATCATCAAGGACATTCCTGCTCTTTTCATGATCTTTAAGTGTCCCTAGTCTTCTAAGTAAAGAAGATGTTTCCTGACACAAAACGACAGAAGGTATTGATACAAAATCTTATTCAGGCTTTTCACATATAATCAAAACGTTAGAGCTTTTTACCACACAACATGTTAAGTCCTCATGGCAGGGATCTGCTGCAGCTGCTGTGGTTCGCAAAGCAAGGTCTAGTAGAGACTATTTAGCCAAAAAAAAAGATTAAACACTTATCTCCAACAGGAAAAGATAAAAAAATTATTTTCCTGATACGGCTATTGATAAAGATGAAAGACATACTTGCAGTTTCTCTACAGAAATGTCATCGAGCTTTTTCATAAGCTCATCCCGAGCAATATCCATAAAATGAACTAAAAAGTCACCCTGTAATAAACATCAGGGTTATCTAACTGATTCAAATAACATTTTTATTATATTGTAAAACTTTAAGGAAAAGATTTTACTTAATAACTGCATAGTAGAATAAATTAAACATCATCAATTACTTTATAATACAAGGCTGAGATCTAGACCTAAAAAGCAAGCATGCTAGTGCTTGACGCAGCTATTACCCAAGTGTTCAAAATCCACCCACACTGTATAGTCAACTTAAGCAGAAACAAACACATGCACACTTATTCCCGGGGAATAATCAGTTAACTCTGACCTAGCACCTGACCTGGTATAGATGACTAAAGCTTGCCAATCTCAATAACAGATAAAGCATAACTATTCATACTAAACCATATGGCAGAGTTACTATCTACCAGGCTCACTCGTCATACAGCAGTACCTGATCAAGAAGAAGATAGTGCTTTATAGATCGTAGCTTTCCCATCAGATCATACTACACAGGAAAATAAAAGTACGAAAGATTAGACAACTAGAAAAACAAATTCCTATGAAACTCATGTATCAGGCCACAAATACGATGATAACACATGCACAGAAAAAATGACAACTGAGCAAACCTTTTCTTTGATAAGATTTAAGAGCTCGCTGCTGGCAAAGTCATAAGCAGATTTTATGCACTCAATATAATGATGATTTGATCCAAAGCTCATCAATTTTGACTTTTCGGATACAGGGACCTATTCATACAATCCAGTCAATGACAGATAACAACACCACCAAAGAAGTGAAGGAATGTACACAAATAAGAAAATATTGTAAAAGTGTACAGGATAAAGCATT
The DNA here is from genome assembly GCA_951800085.1 of Comarum palustre. Classification (NCBI taxonomy): domain Eukaryota; kingdom Viridiplantae; phylum Streptophyta; class Magnoliopsida; order Rosales; family Rosaceae; genus Comarum; species Comarum palustre. Next base: position 19,983,200 of record OX637587.1, on the reverse strand, counting down.
GTAGAACCTGAACATGGTGCCCACATTCTCGCATTACATTTAGATATTTTCCAGTGATCAAAATTGTCCCAGCAATATTTGCAAGAAAGCTTGGAATTCCATCCTTAAGGCTGTAACGTTGCCTCCAATACTTGGCTTCATAATCTTGAGTGAGGCTTTCCTGTAACACATTAAGCATACGGCATTTGATGGGATTGCTCTCATATAGCTCCTCAATTATATATAGGAGAATGGACTATAACATTCATAACTGTAAGGCCAGACAATACCTTCTGAAGAGTCTTGTTCTCAGCAATAAAAAATTCACTGTAAGGATCATCAATGACTCCTTCATAGACCCACCTATAAGAAGTTCCATTTCCAAAAATTGAGATTAAACAAAGTATCCTTCAAATACAGTCACTGATAAAGGGGTTGTAATTCCCACAACAAAGAATGGTTCAAGAAGTGTGTACCTCTCTAATATACCCAGGTAGGCATTGCTAGCACATTCAGCCATCTTTTCTAGCAATGACCTTACAGCAGTATCGCCAGCCATGGCTTTAGCCTAGATATTACAATGAGCCGCATTAGTACGAGTAGCAAGAGAAAGTGCGTGTGTTTGTGTATGTGTGTGTGATGAAGAAGAAGCTGAAAATAATGTACAAGCAGCCGAAGGTTATGCGATTACTATTATCCAAAAAAGAAATTAGGAAATATAAAGATAGGAATTAACCTGACTCTGCACAAGGTTAAGAACGGCAGAACCTGCAAAATTATTTGCCGACGCTTTCTTAATTACATTGGACAATGCTTTCATAGATCCCATCATTGGCTGAAACACACAGTACAGAATTTATAAAAAAGAAAGAAAAGAGAAGCTATAAAGCGGCTAAATTTAGAAAAGAGAAGCTCTCACACCTGACAATAATACCACAAGCCTTGTAAGGACAGTCTTCCAAGACGAAATTGGTGTTCAAGCTGTGCCACCATAGCCTGGTAATCCTAATAAACAAAATAAAAGGTACTTGGTAAAGCAAATATGAAACTGCAGAATCCAACCAAAGGCAGGAAAGGAAAATAGGGTTGGTTGTTACAAGGAGGAGAGCCCGGAGAGCAGCAGCAAAGGCATGATTGACTAATCCATTCTTGAACTGAGATCGTGATTCGACAAACTGATTAATGAGCATAAAGCTCTCGCAAAGAGGGAACGCCCGGTGGGCCAGTTCCTGGAGAGCTAAATCCATGGAGGCATCAACCTGAAAGACGAAACCATCTTCCTTCCCGCGGAGTCTTCTGATGGAAATGTAGCGGCCTTGGATGCCCACCATGGCGGATAAAAGGTCGTCGACGACCACCAGCTCCTGAACAGCCGCATTGTAACAACCTATGGCGTCTCCCAGGCTGGTCTCGGCGGCGAAACGCGACGTCGTTTTGGTTTCCTGGAAAACCCCAGTTTATCAAACGGATGTGAGGAGGGAGTAAAGTAAAAGAGATGAGAGGAGGAACCTGATGGAAGCGGCCGGTGAGGAACGGCCTCTCGGAGTTCCAACGAGGAGTTGATGGGCTTGGACTGTTAATCTCCGTCGCCGACATCGAGATCGGAAACCCTTCCTCTCCCACTTCTCTGTCTACTACTGTAACCCTCTAATCGAATCGATACAAGAACCCACCTTTTTTCAATTCAATCCTTTATAAACGAGCAAGAGAAATTTTAAATATTTACTCTCGCCCTCTTTCTTTAATTGGTTTGATCCACACTTCCACATTTCAGTCAGATTTGGGGTGTGATGCAGCAAAAATAAATGGATAAAAAGGTGCATAATCATATTTTCTTTAAAATTATAGAAAAAAACAAAATTAGTAATTTCTACAGGAAAATAACAAGCGGCTATGCTAACTTCAATTCTTAATTGTTAGACGTTGGCAAACCATCAGAGCACAGTTGTTCAGGTTTGTTTTGTTTTTGGCCACTTTAAGGCATGAAATGCGTTCTACATGTAAATGTGAAGGTGACTCTACACTAACAATATAACTTTGTGCGGTGTTGCTGCATTACACACTCCTCCTTGTTCTGTAGACAGTATAAACCAACACTAGTGGAATTGTGAGGCTGTATCCAGGAAAATTGAAGATGGGATTCATCACGTAAGCTTTGATGAGAATCCAGCAACTCTGTAATCCAAGACCAAACAATAGACAAATAAACAATGGCCATGTAAGCTGATACGGAATGCTTGAGGAATACATCTTTCAGGCTCTTTCCAGAGTGTGAAATGGAGAGAGCAGGGCCCACAACGGAAGTGAAGTCGGTGGCTCTGTCTGATTATCATCTTCTCTTCTCCGAAACGAAATGATTTGTGTGGCCGTTGCCAATATGCTTCACCCGTAGATTGCACTCTACCTCAGGTTTCAGGAACCCATCTTTGCAGTGTTTCCCATGTCATTGACTTCCCTATGACTCCCAATCGAGTACAAGTTCTAGATTGCTTTTAGTGCCCAAATACAGTAATACTTTCCCCACTCTCCTGGCTTGCACAATGTAGTTACCACCCTGAGACTTGTTAGTCTTAGACTTCTACAATAACATCTCTTGTCTGTTTATCATTAGTCATTACTGATTGTATTGAAATCCAACAATTCTGAGTTAAAACTAATGTCTTCTTTGTAAATACTCTTGCTATTCACATCACAGGATTGTTTGTATATAAAGACCTGTTTTTGTAGCGTGTGGCCTTTCCATGGGTACCATGATGCTACAGTCAACTTTTCCAAAAAGATCCATGAAAGCTCGTTTGTTACTCTTGCAACTGGTCTAGTCCACAACTGTTGCATTGAGCCGAGTTTCAGCATGCAGAGGCCTTCTTTTCCCCAAAAAGGAGGTAAACATTTTGAAATCAAGTGCTATCTATGATCATTGAAAATTTTCATTGTTTATGTGCTTGTGAGCCTTCATCGGACATCCAGAGTGTTTCTTTCTCTATGTTGTTTTTCATTTTGGAAGAAAACCAACAGCACCATATTAATTTCCTGATGAATCTTAATAGGTTTGCTAATAATAGTCGTGTTTGTATGCATCCTCATTGTGGCATGGACTTCTACTTTCTTCTCACATTCATGCTTGGACTTCCACTTTTTTCTATTCCTGATTCCTATATCCAGAATTACATTATTCTTTTTTTTCTTTATTGTGAACAGAGATTCCAACTTCCAGAATATTGCTATGTAGAATGATTGTCCTGATTTTGAATTTGGTGCTATATGTTAGGAAATTATGTCAAAATCCTACGTTCATATATGATAGGGGAAGACTGCTCTCATCTTGTAGACCTAATGGACCTTAAACTTAAATGTAGTAGTAAGTTTCTGTTTACTCCACTTATAGAGACAACTGATATCAAGCAAGAGTTTTATGAGCAAAATTGAGTGATTACATATTCATACCAGATCCAAGTTTCCACGCTGTATTTAAGAATGATAAGTTTCCCAGTCCTAATGCAACTACAGAATACTGATGCCTTTTGGTTCTAACGTTTTATTAGAAGTAGATTGATACCCTCTTAACCTGCTTATCTCTGTTATCCTGAAGCAGATTTCAGTCAAGAAAGCATCGATTGGGATTAGCCTTTGCCTTGGACAAGAGAGCGTCAATGACAACAACTTCAGTGATCTCAATCGCACTCGTTTAGGTTGGATAGTGACTGCAGCGGGAAGACAGCTATTAGAGAAGCTGAACTTAGCTAGAAAAACTTCCCCATGAAGATATTTCTACTTCTATTGGGGTTCTACACAGCAAATGCATTGGGCACAATCCTGGGGCAGACGGGAGATTGGGATGTCTCGGTTGCAGGTATTGTGGTTGCTGGCCTTGAGGGTATTGGTATGCTCATGTATCAAAAGCCCACTTCCCCTTCGTTATCAAGTGGGAAGCTCAAGTCTTTCGTTATGCTGATGAATTACTGGAAGGCTGGTGTGTGTTTAGGCCTCTTTGTGGATGCTTTTAAATTGGGTAGTTAGAAAATGCTAATATCCACCTTAGGCTGGTTTATTTTTCTATTTTTGTTATTTTTTGGAATTTCGAGTTTAATCCGATTTCTTGAGTTTTGGGATGAATTGGACTTTGTGTTGAACTGGAAAGTTGTTTGAAATGTTATGAGGATCATTTTAGTGAAATTTGGTGGTGATCGGAGGCGGTCGGATTTTTGGCCGCCGCTGGCGGCGGAGATGCTTTTTTGGGCGGTTTTTCATGTAATTTAAATAGTAAAATTTATGAGGAGTCCATTGGGTGGAGATGCTTTTTTGGGCGGTTTTTCATGTAATTTAAATAGTAAAATTTATGAGGAGTCAATTGGGATGTCAATGATAATTTTTGGAGGAGTTTAGGTTTGATTTCAGAGTTTTGAGGAATAAAAGTTTATACGGTGTTTTAATTAATAATTGGCATTCGGTTTGATTGATGAGAAAGCTTTAGGAAGTGGTAGTAGATATTCCTAAGCTAGTTTGAAGGCCGGAAATTGGTTGACGAGTTAATTTGAAGAGTTGTGCAAGGATGAGAGGGTGGTACGCCCCGTTCTTATGGTTAAAGATTTTATTTTTTATTAAATAATTATTGTGTGGAGTAATAATGGTTATCAATTATGGAACAGGACGAGAGGAGACTCGTGCTGAGCAGTCTGTGGGTAGGCAACAGACTTAGTTGGGTTACGGTGAGTGGACTTTTGGTTTGAATCTTATGCATGCACCATATTCCTCAATGTTTGATTTATATTTTATTGGAGAGATAGAAAGACACATAAGGTTGTGTTGTAAAGTTTTTATTTCAAGGATCCAAAATAAATAAAAAATAATTAAGGTTGCAGTCCTCACTGAAAGGTGAGCTGGCGCAGGAATATTAAATAAGATTGCGGTCCTCACTGAAAGGTGGGCTGGGCACGGAAAATGATTAAGGTTGCAGTCCACACAGAAAAGTGAGCTGGGCACGAGAATATTAAATAAGATTGCGGTCCTCACTGAAAGGTGAGCTGAGCGCGGAAATAAATAAGGTTGCGGCCATCACTGAAAGGTGAGCTGGACGCGGAAATAATATTACGGGTTACTTGGTTATACGTTATATTTTTTGTATATCTCTAGATAACGGTTAATCTTCATTGCATGCATAAGTGTTTTTAATAATTAAGTGAGAGTGCATAAATGCCAATTATTATTTTGGCTATTTAATTTTGTTCACTCACTCTAATATGTTTTAAATGTTTCTCCCTTAGGCCCTTTATTTTTTTAAATGTCCAGTCTGCAGTGATCGGCTCGGTAGTAGCTAGGAGGCAAGGCATAGTTACCACTACTCCATTTTTCACTAGTAGGTTACCGGTTTGACCTACCTGTGTATTTTCTTGCTTCCTTCTACGTTAGAGCTCTGATAACTTTGGGGTGATTGTATGATATTTCGGTTGTGTGCTAGAGGTTTAAAAACCCAATTTCGTTCTTGAGGAATATTACTCATTATGTTGTAGTTGATTTATTTATAAGGTGTGAGTTTTAGATATTATTTGATTTGAGGCGGAGGTTTGTTTATTGGGGACAGGGCGACCCCAGAAGTTGAGGTTGGTTGAGTTGCCTTAGAAATGTTTTATTATTGCTTGAGTTGCAGTTAAGGGTTGTCCATTATTAGGGGAAGTTATTCCAAAATTTTGGTGTGACTCTCCCTTAAGGTGGATTTATCCCGGCTTCAGTGGGGAAATCCGGGTGGGGCCTGACAGTTGGTATCAGAGCAATATGTTATTTGATTCCTTTATACTACTACATATGCTTAGTGATACTTGGGGTATACAGAGTGATAGTCCGTTCACGGCGGATCCATTAGCATATTATGCATAAGATACTCGATATTCATTAAGGATTTGTTGTAGTTGTTCTAGTACTATTTTATAGATGGTACTAAATGGTTTATTCTCAGGTAACTATGCATCGTGACCGTGGCAGAGGCCGTAGGGAAAATCCCCCTAACCCTCCCTATCCCCTAGTGGTAGAGGATGAGGAAGCACCTGCTGTGGATGTTATGGAACATTTCAGGAGGCTCTCTACTGCCGCCACATAAATTAATTATGAGAGGGCAAGCAGGAATGGGGCTAGAAGGTTCAGTCATGCAAATAAGCCTATAGATGCCCTTGGTTGGAAGACATGGAAAAGATGTTTGAGGTGGTGAATTGTCCTGAAGGGAGAAAAGTGCGCATAGCATCTCAGTTCTTGGAGAAGGAAGCATAGCATTGGTGGCTTGATGTGAGAGGATGTTTGGGGGAGGATGTTGTTCAGCAGATGACTTGGTGTCAGTTTACGGCCTGCTTCAAGGAGCATTATATTAGCCCCGCCCACCTCTATCGCATGAGAGAGGAGTTTCTGAATTTGCAGAAGGGTGGCAATATGACAGTTATGACTTTTGAGTAGTGCTTTCGGGAGTTAGCTCACTATGTGCCTAATTTGGTAAGTACAGAGGAGAATAGGATTTACTACTTTATCAGGGGTCTTGGTGGCATTTTCTCAAACCAGATGACAGCAGTGTCATACCAGTCATTTCAGTAGGCCATGATGTTTGCCCTTAATGTGGAGGCACAGGATATAGCAGCCGGTCGTCTAGCTGATCATGGTGGTACTAGCCATGCTCTTTCCAGGAGAGGTACATCCACTTTAGGCTCTGGATCATCTACTGGTAGTGGTTATGGTAGCAGCTCGGGCTCAGGATCCGGTTATAGGGGCAGGTTCAAGAGGCACAGTAGGAGACCCTCTATGACTCAGTCCAATGGACGTCAGTTCGGGCAGTTTAGTAGAGGATCTAGTAGTCAGAGTGAGACTTCAGGGGGTCAGCCTACACAGTTTGGACAGAGTCAGATTCAGGCTTAGGGATGTTATCTTTGTGGCCAGCTGGGTCACTTCAAGAGGGAATGCCCTCTTCGGACTCAGGGGGCCACACTTGTTCCTACTCAGGCCATGGGCCAGACATTTGGTGGCACTTCGGGTAGTGGCACTCGCACTATGGCTCCAGCTAGGGGCATGTCTTAGCAGGGCAGAGGACTCAGAGGTCGCCCTACCACTACCCATGCTAGGGTTCATGTTATGACTCAGCAGGAGGGTCACACCTCACCATATGTCATTATTGGTACGTTGTTAACTTTTGGACAGCTTGCTTTTACATTAATAGATCCCGAAGCTACGCATTCGTTTATGTCCGGTAGATTTTTGCTTTTTGCCAATGTGCCATCCTCTCCACTCCCAGGAGAATGACATGTGTCATTGCCCACCGGTGATATGATGAAGATTGATTGAGTGTTTAGTGGTTGTGAGGTGTCAGTGGGTGGTCTTGTGCTTGAAGCTGATTTAATTCCCTTAGATTTGATATAATTTGATGTGATGTTGGGCATAGACCTTTTGGGAACACATAGAGCGTTAGTTGATTGCTTTCAGAAGGAGGTGGTGTTTCGAAGTCCTGGAATGTCAAAGGTTACATTTCAAGGAGAAAGGGATGTTCTTCCACAATATTTAATTTCCGCTGTGGCCGCTAGGAAGTTGTTGAATAAAGGCTGTCAAGCCTACTTAGCTCATGTAGTGGATACCTGGGTGGGAACAATGAGTTTGGAAGATATTCCTGTACTGAAGGAGTTTCTAGAGGAGTTTCCTGGGTTTCCTCCTAAAAGAGAGATTGATTTTATGATAGACTTACTTCCTGGAACCACACATATCTCTCAAGCACTGTATAGAATGGCCTCTGCCGAATTGAAAGAGTTGAGAGCTTAATTGCAGGAGTTGTTAGATAAGGGGTTTATTTGACCTAGCACTTCTCCGTGGGGTGCCCCGGTGTTATTTGTTAAGAAGAAGGATGGTGCTTTGAGACTATGTGTGGATTACAGGAAGTTAAATTAAGTTACTGTGAAGAACAAATATCCCTTGCCTCGCATTGATGACTTATTTGATCAGTTGAGAGGTGCCTCAGTTTTTTCAAAAGTTGACTTGAGGTCGGAATATCATCAGTTACGGATTCGGGAGAGTGATATAGCCAAGACTGCTTTTCAGTCACGTTATGGCCATTACGAGTTTTTGATGATGGCTTTTGGACTCACTAATGCACCCGCCGCCTCCATGGACCTCATGAATAGGATGTTTGGTCCATATCTTGACCGGTTTGTAATTGTGTTCATCGATGACATATTGGTCTACTCCAAGAATGATTGGGAACATGCAAAACATTTAAGGTTAGTTTTGCGGATATTGAAGGAGGCTCAGTTGTATGCGAAGCTTAGTAAGTGTGTGTTTTGGTTAGATAAAGTGGAGTTTTTGGGTCACATAGTGTCGGCCAAAGGAGTTAGTGTGGACCCCCAAAAGGTAGAAGCGGTGATGAGTTGGAGGAGGCTCACTAGTGTTAAGGAGATTCGTAGTTTCCTGGGCCTAGCAGGTTACTTTCGCCGTTTTGTTGAAGGTTTTGCCAAGATTGCTACCCCTCTTACTAGATTGACTAGGAAAGGTGTCAAGTTTGAGTGGTGTGATAGTTATGAGCAGAGTTTTCAAGAGCTCAAGAGCCGTTTGGTTAGTGCTCCAGTGTTGGCTCTACCTGACGATAGTGGAGAATTTGTGGTCTATAGTGATGCTTCTAGACAAGGTTTGGGTGGTGTGTTGATGCAACATGGGAGAGTGATTGCTTATGCCTCTAGACAATTGAAGCCACATGAGGGGAATTACCCACCCATGACCTAGAGCTAGCGGCAATAGTTTTCGCACTGAAATTGTGGAGACACTATCTATATGGAGCTAAGTGTCAAATTTTCACTGATCATAAGAGCCTTCGTTATTTGTTCACTCAGAGAGATTTGAATCTGTGGCAGAGGAGGTGGATGGAGTTGCTTGCAGACTATGATATTACTATAGAATATCATCCGGAAAGGGCCAATGTTGTGGCCGATGCTCTTAGTCTCCATCCATCTGTTTCTCTAACGCATTTGAGAGCAGTTCGGGTTCCCCTCCTCTATGACTTGCGAGCTACTGGTGTTCAGTTATGGGAGGATGAGGTGGAGGCCTTGGTAGCTAGTTTCCATGTGAGACCCGTTTTGATTGATAAGGTGTGGGAGGCGCAGTACAATGATCCTTCCATTATGCGGTTAATAGAGAGGACACTTGATGGAACAACGGATGATTTCTCAGTTAGGAGAGATGAGACATTGATGTTCAAGAGTTGACTTTGTGTTCCTAAAAGGAATGAAAAGCTAAAGCAAGAAATAATGGAGGAAGCTCATAGTTCCGCATATGTCGTACATCCTGGTAGTACTAAAATGTACAAGACCTTGAAGGATCATTATTGGTGGCTGAAATTTATGGGGAAGTTATGCTGAAATTTTGGTGTGACTCTCCCTTAAGGTGGACCCCGCAAGATTTATCCCGGTTTCAGTGGGGAAATCTAGGGTGGGTCCTGACAGCAGCGATATTCATCGATTTGCGATTGATAAAGTATGACAGCACCTGAAGAGTAACGGATTTTGGGAGAAGTACACATGTTGGATATATCACCTGAGACGGGCAGTACATCTAACGATCCAACAACGACTTTCATCAACGATATGTTTCCTTATGAGAGCGGTGTATGCTCTCAAGGGTAGTATATACCTGAGCCGGTGTAGCCATTCCCTAGAGTTGTCAACACTGCATGTATTGACAAGTACAACAAATTGCTTATTTTCCAATAGACCCCTGTGTACCTCGGTTGTCAGAAAACGGTTCTTAAAAGTCTGATGGACGTAATGAAGATTAAAGTTAAGACAAAATTGACCGTAAAGGCTATTGATGTTTATCTACAGTACACTGCTTCGATGTTGCCCCACGGTCATCGTTTTCCTACCACTCATCATAAGGTACGATGTATCCTGAAAGATCTTGGGTTTTCCTACATCAAGATCTATGCATGCAGATATGACTGCGTTATCTTCTGGGGTAAAGATCCAGAAATGAATGACCTTGGTGGTCTTGACGCATATCCGGTATGTCACATTGACAGGTATAAGCTGACTCATACAAGCAATAGGAAACATGTGTAGGTACTTCGGTATTTTCTGTTGAGGGATAGGTTAGAGCGGTTGTGCGTATCATCACACACGACCAAAGCTATAGGATGACACACTGATAGGGAATTGCAAGACGAAGATACCTTATACACCCTACTGACGAGGAGGCTTGGAAGCATATAGACAGAGAGTTTCCTCATTTTAAGTTAGAGGTCCGAAATGTGAGGCTCGGGCTCTCATCCAACGGGTTCAGTCTTTTTGGCAACATGCGTCTTCAATACAGTATATGACCGGTGATTTTGGTACCGTACAACTGTAGCACCCCGGGAGGGGAAACTACAGTGACCACGAATTTAAGCCAATAAGAAGCCAACACGTCCGAAGGACGTGCCAACAACTTATTAACCTAAAGTCGTAGGCTTTTTAGTAAGTAAAAAAATAAAATTAAAACTTTAGACTTTGAGTGGCACCAAATAATTTCTTAAAACATTCATCAGAGGTTTTCCAATTTCGCAGAAGGTGGTCAAATTAAAGGGTCAATTAAAAACATTAGCGACAACAATAAAAATATAAAATAGGATTAACAAATCAAGGAAACACCTTTACTGTTTATGTCAAATATTCTGGTAAATGACCCGAAGGGTAAAACAGGAAAAGGGAGTACACTTGGACCAAACATCGAGTAAGGAATGAGGCTCCACACACCCAGCTCTCTCTATCTATCCCGTCACAGTACACAATACCTGCACACAACCTGTTGTAGGGGTGAGCGTCGTCCTCGCGTGCTCACATATAGGCCTACTAATGATAGGTTTAAAAACTATAAAACCATATATATATACGTATAGATTTGAGCTCTTAATAAAACCATTTAGAAAATCCTTGGTACACAAAAACATCATTTCATATCTTTCGGGAAAAACAGTGCAGTATGCTAAAACATGGGCCAGAGTGCTCAATGAACAATACAGCCTGCAGGGCTTCACGAATCTCTATGACCGAATCCCGGGTTTGTCTATACGGCAAACCGGGACCAACTACCTATGCGTCTGAAGATGAATAGTAGCAAGAGTGTCCATTTACTGCAAATGCCCAACAAATCTCTCGTAAGAGCACACCGTACTTACGTCTCGCTTAACTCTGTACGATACGAGCGTAAGTGGGATAATTAAAATAAACAGGGCATTACCCTCCAGAGGTTCACGGTCATCGACACCGTGAGAGTGCTATATACTAGGTCCCGTCACTCTCAGGTCACGCACCGAAAATCAGGACAATGGTGCTCAACATATCACATCATCATATAAGAAATCATTTACGTCTGGCCTCGGGTTTTCTTGGCCCAATCATAAATCATTTATCTTTTAATATAAAGAAAACTTTCCCGGGGGATCGACCATGAGCATACAAAATCAATGCACTTTCATATATATACAAAACCACTACCAAAGGGGGTTCAGATTCCCTACCTAGATTAGTTGTTCCTTACGTACGCTCCAGGCATCCAAGAATTGTCTCGGTGAACCGAGGTTACCGCGTAAGTTACCTCGTCCAATAATCACTGCAGAATAGAGTAGCTTAGCAACCAAGATACAATAACAGTCAACAGACCTCAGAATTCCTAGTTTAACCAGGAATGTTCACATTGACTAAATTGACCAACCAATTTCCTTTTTAACTCTTTAACTTGCTTTTCTGGTTATCGACTCTTTACTCATTTACCGGAAGTCCGACTTAACTTCCGAACTTTCCTTTACTATTTTAATGACGTTAGGGTGTCACATAATAATTCATTGAATTACTGTGGACACCCAACGTGTCACATTAACCAATTCTTTAGTCTTGAGTCGATTTACCGATTTACGTGACTCACTAATTTTTCTTAAAACAGTCAACTTGACATTTTCAGAATTTCAGTTATCATTTTCTGATAACAATTCAACACTTTACCAATTTAACCGAATTGTGTCAAACTTCAACTCTTTACTAAACCGTTTTTTTTCGAAAATAGAACATTCCCAAAATGGAAAGTTCCCAAATTAGTAGGTTTCCAAATTTAGAAAGTTTCCTAAAATGAAAATATTCCATTTACGGTCTGTTTCCGTTTTTGTACGTTTTCTTATACGTAACTTTCTGTTTACAACTCTTAACTCGACTAAACGGAAACAATGCACTTTAAAAAGGAGTCGAAGACTACCTCCTCGGCATTTTTGCCAGATTAACCGCGTTATCGGAATAGTCACCGGATTCCGGCAACTTGCCGGAATCTCCTGTCAGATTCCGGTCAATTAGCCAGAAATTCGCCAGAGTTTCCCCGTTTCTTTGATCACCAAGTTCTCGACAAACATTCAGAAAAACAACATCATTTCAAACACACAGATCACCAAATCAACAACACATAAACTAAAACCTAGAATATGTCTCTCACCTCCTTACTTCCTCCTATCTCTGTCGAGAGACCTTTGCCACCAGCAGAGTGTGAATGCATCTCTTTCGACTCTGCCTTCACCTCCATTCCTTCTCCTTCATCTCCAGAGCCTCAACAACAACTCATAAACTCAATAATTTGTCGAAAATCACCAAAAACCCAGAAAATTCAACTCGACCAAAACCGAACCAAAACAATTACAGTAGCGGTGTTGCTTACCAATTGCCTAGGAGTGACAAACAAAACTTTCTAGAGCTCGAAAACAACCCAGAATCCTTCAAAATACCGTCGCCGGAGCTGCTAGCCTCGTCGGGAAACCCACTACCTAAAACCTAAAATTTCAAAACGTCACAAATCGAAAAAAAATAAACACACTGGCTTGTAGAACACATCGACGAGATCAAGAAACCTACCTCAAATAGAAGATTCGGTGGCCAGAGGCCGGAGAAATCTTGCCGGGAAACCTCGAGACCAAATCGGGATTTTACAGGAACCTTAATACTTGAGTGATTTTCGAGCATAGGAAGGATGGGATTGAGGAGAGGAGTCGAACAGGACCTACCACACGCGCAGCCGTGGCCTGACGACGAAGATCGAAGCGGCGAAAGCGGAGGAAGGAGAAACAGTGTTCTGCGTCGAGCGAGGCTGGGGAAGACTTTGATCAAGTCTGACCCATGCCTCTATTTATAGGAGGACGGGCGACCCGGATCTTCCCACTTAAGATCTGACGGCTCAGATCAAATTTATTTTTTACTATTTGCCATTTACTGAATTACCAAAGGTAACTTCCCTATTACGAAACTTCCAAAATTCGTAGAAAATAGATGGAAGCTCCGAAAAATATTCTGAAAATACCGGGAGAGTCGTGTCGACACATACTACAACACCGAGTCCTTAAATGAGGAATTTGAAGAGTTTAGAAAAACTCAAAAATGAACGTGGTGGTTAACTCGCGAAGTTACCGAATACGACTTAAACCTTAGTAACTCGTCATTAACCATGGTTAAAACATGCAGGGTCACAACAATCTTCCTCCATGGATGTACAATATAACAGTCCAATTGACCCCATCATTCCTAGTTTGACTAGGATTGACCACGTTGACCAAGTTGACCAACTAATTCCTTTTTATGGCACTTTAGCCTTTCTAGTTTGTTTTCCGCTAATCAACTCTTTGCTTATTTACAGCAACCAACTCGACTCTAATTACACTTCTCTTAATCATATAATTAACATTAGGTGTCATATTATAATCCATTGTCTACAATGGACACCTACCTAATGCATATTTTGTCATTCCATTAACCATGAGTCGATAAACCGATAATGTGAATCACTAATTTTACTTCAAACAGTCAACTTGACTTTTCGGATATAGTTATCATCGTCCGATAACAATCTAACATTTAACCAAAATTTGTCAAACTCAAATCGTTTTTACTAGCCACTTTCCAAAAAAGGAAACTTTTCCAAAGTAGAAACTTTCCCAAAATAGAAAAATTCCAATTACGGTTCGTTTATATTTTTAGTAAGACTTTCCCATTACGACCTTAAACTCAATTAAACGAAAACAACACATTTTAAAGGGATTCGAAGACTACCTCCTCGACACTTTGATGGATTCACTGCATCACCTGAGCAGTCACCGTATTCCGGCAACTTACCGGAATCTCCTGCTGGATTCCGGTCAATTTGCCAAAAATTTGTCAGAGTTTTCCTGTAATTCCAGATTCTAAGTTATCGACATGTACAACAAAACAACATCATATCAATCACCAAACAATAAAATACAAAAACATCAACACATGGGATCGAACCTTACCCCCTGTCGATCCACACTCAAACTCCAGAATCTCCTCAACTGAGAGTCTACGCTCTGCCTCAGTCAAAAATCACTACAGTTGCCCTAATACTGCAATAGATTACACCTAGCTCGTCCTTCACTTCTCTATTGACACCACCTCTCCTCGGATCCTCCTTGACAGAACACTAGGTCCCTTCCTCTGTTCCAAAACAACAACAACTCCCTTAGACCCCACACAACTTCCAGGACTCACCAAAATCCCAACAACTGGTCCCCGCAGCAAGGAGGAGAACAAACCTAGAAAAACAGTAAAAGAAACAGAGAAAGAGGGGAGCTCGATTAGAGACCGAATCAATGTTCAAGGGATGGAAAATGGAAGAAGAAGTGGAGGGGAGAAAAACCATACTATCCACGCGCCGTCACGCCGCCTGGATTGTCTGAGATCGGAGAACTCTGGCGAGTTTTGTCCTCCTCTGATCTCCATGAAGAGTGGATCTTTGTTGGGTTGGTTTGAGGGGTTTTGTAGAGGAGAGGAAGAGGAATCAAATAGTGGTGGTGCGCCACCGTTTGTTGGCGGGAATCGCCGACGTCAGGCGGAGGGCGTCGGAGCAGACGAGAGCTCGGGGAGCTCGAGTTGACCGAAAGGGGAAACTTTTATAAGGAAATTGATGGTCAGGATTAGATCTTGGAAAGATTTGACGGTCCAGATTTAAAGAATGATAAAAGTAAATAGTTAAATGGAAAAACTTATTTACCGGAATGGTAATTAAAAATTACCAGAAACTTCAAAAATTCACAAAAATAGACGGAAGCTCCAAAAAATATTCCGGACATACCGGAGGACTCGTATTAATATAATCTACCACCTCGGGACATTAATTCTATCTCCCCCCAGAATTGAGAATATCTCGATATTAAACTCGAATATTAGTTCGGGGAAGACTAACAACGTGGTTGCAACCTTCTGTAACCCGTCTGATTCTGGTAAAAAGGTAAATTTTGGGGCGGTGTGTTACAATATACCCCCTTATAAGAATTTCGTCCTCGAAATTTCCACTGCGGAACGTAAAACTAACAGTCATTCCAACTAACACCATGCTTTACTTTACCAATAAATTCGCTGCAAAACTATGGGGAAGAAGATCACACTCTTTGCTTCCGTAGAAGTCACTCCTTTAATTACATTCATTTAAAGATGATCCACATTGCAAGACTTTATTTGTCCAACCGTCAAGGAATGTCATCAAGTTCCAATGGACGGAACTTCAAGCAAACAGGAGTCACAAGCTCTATGCACCAATTCCTTTAAAAACCGAAGTCTTCTCATAGTTGCAATACGAGATACACAACTACGCCCACTTTGATACACTTTCTCTGGCACGATTCCCTCGTCTCATCACTTTCATCATAAATCGACTCCACAAGGCTTGCCTTCTAGCTCTTTCTAGAGTTAATTCCAGAAATGGCAATTAAGACAATCTGATAGCTTTCCGAGACATAAACGTAGACTAACTCGTAGTCAATACGTATACTCCACTTTTACGACTGCCACACTTGACACCTAACGCCAATTTCTTTCTCGTGGAAATGATGGAAATGCTACAGTCCATCACCGTAAGGGAAACTCGTACGTCTCTCGCATCGTTCGAGACAAAAGAGACATGCACTTTTTACACTAGGCCTTGAGGCCATGGACATATTATCTCATGCAACTAAACATCAACACGATATATAATCCAAGGGCTCACTGCATGAAACATATGATCATATTCTCTTAGATTTGAAAGTTTGAAGTTTTTAAAAATATTTCAGGTTTTTACTTTTTAGTTCGATTGACATAGTTTGAGGCCGAATTGGCCTTTGAGTTGAACTAGAAAGTTGTTCCAAATGATGATTCGAAGCTACTGTTAAAATTTGGTGGCGATCGGAGGTCGTCGGAATTTTGGTCGGCGGCTGTGCCGCCACTTTTTGGGCAGTTTTTTATGCCCATAAAATAGTATAAAATGAAAGGAGTCTATGGTTAAAATGCGGTAATTTTTGGAGGAGTTTTGGTTATGTTTTAGAATTTTCAAGTTTAATATTATCAGCAGATAATAAAATATTATTCCGACCATCGATTATTGTCGATTAAGGTTCGAGAAATATTTTAAGGACTCCTAAGCTACTGACGAAGGTCGGGGTTTATGTTAACTAAGTTTAATGGTTTTGGCCCAGAGTATCGTTATTGTCAATATTAAATAATTTTTTGTTAGACGATTGAGATTTAATATTATTCGTTGAATATGAGATGAGGAGTTCTCGCTTGGGAAGCGATCCGGATTTCGTCAGGTTAAGGCCTAAGACGGTGAGTGAAATTTTGATTTAAAGGAAATGCATGCAATGATTTTCTATTTAAATAGATGGTTTATTTAAAGGAAATTAAATGGAAAAGATGATTTTACTCACGTATTAAATTTCCGTAAAATGGATTTCGAAAGGAAGTGGCCATATTTTAAAGGGATAGTTTTATTATTTGAAAATTTTTCGAAAATTGGGTTTTCTGATGGAATCTGTATTTATTTTTGGTTATGGGCATATGTTTTATACGCTTTTTTTAACAAGTGTGGGTTTTAAATTGAGATTCGATTGCCACAGATGAGATGAATTTCGGATTTAAATTATAACCTTGTATTTATCGGATTTAAGGTTTTTTAAAGGATTCCGAGGATGAGATTTAAAGAAATTCTTTAATATTATTTAGTATTGCCAAATTACGGATTTAGAGGTATTTTGACGTGAGAGACACGTCTGGAGTTTTATTTTCTTATATTCTTGGGTTGTAACATCGTTATTTATGGATCCAGAATAAGATTGCGGTCCTCACCAATAGGTGAGCTGGGCGCGGGAATATTAAGGTTGCAAAAATATTTACGGTTTAAGTTCATTGTACGTTATTTTATTATTATCTTTCCAAGTTACGGTTAAATCTTTGGCATGCATAAGTCTTTTTTAATAATTAAATGGGAGAGCATAAATGCTAGTTTTTAATTTGATTATTCCATTTTGTTCATTCACTCTAATGTTAAGTTTTAAAATGTGTCTTTCATGGGCCCTTCATTTTAAAAATGCACAGACTGCAAGTCAGCTTAGTAGAGGTCGGACGTACAAGAGACGAGGCATAGTCGATAGTCTGTTGTCGCTTTCTCTTTTTAATACTCGTTTGATTTAGATTGATTTGATTACCTTAGGAATTGTGAAGTGTCAACTGAGAATTAAGGGCAGGATGACTCAAGGAGTGAGGTTGGATTATTATTTATGGAAGTGCTTAGTTGGTTTACTGGGAGGGTTGTCTATTTCAAGGGGGTATCGGTAAGAAGTTCTCTCGAGATGGATCCCGCAGGATTTACTCTTGTTTAAGGGTAAAATCTAGGGTGGGTCTTGACATAGGTACCATTAGAGCCAATCCGACTAGGAAGAAGAGAGGTCCCGTCACAGGGATGGCTCTCTAGAAGACCGTGAGTAACTCAAGAAGGATCGTCATCGATACTGATAGGGATGTCAACGTCGTATCGGGCTGGAAGACGAAGATGTACTCCGACCACGTGGGAGCGCTCATTAGTGATATAGTTCCTATGTTGTGGTCAAACTGGGACAAGGTTCCGTAGGAGATTAAGGACATGGTCCACAACGCGATGTTGGTGAGTTTACAGAATGCCTTAATAATATTATGTATTATATTATTGATTTATGAAAAAACAAAACTAATAAACGGTTATATGCAGGTGTGGTTTGACGTCCCCCAAAACCTGAGGAACACCTAGGCAGACGTTGTGCATGGGGGACGGTACGTTGGGAAGTTAATGAAAAAACAAGATTGTATGTCATATTAATAATATTTCTAATATTTTTATGGTATCTGTAGGTACAAGGAGTGGAAGAACGAATTGCGGACCCACTAGACTACGCATGAGAACGCACGTTCTGGTACCCCTGTTGAGTTCCAGTTCAAGGAGTACGAGTGGCGTTGGCTTCTGATATCAGAATTCAACAACCCTCATAAACAGGTAATTAAAAAAATTAATTGGTTAAATTGTTATTAATCCGTCAATTTTTAAATACTTTACTAATATTTTATTTTTTTCCTTAGAAGGCTGTTTTCTGGGCGAACGCTTAGAACCGGCAACGCAACACAAGAAACCATCATGCCGGTTCTAGACCGTTCACATTGTTGATGGACGAGGCGGCCAGGGAACATGTAGAAGTCAGCTGGTACGTCTATACGTACGAGAAGGAATATCCTAACGCCCAGGTTGATATTGTAAGTCATTTTACGTTTTAAACTTTTTTTACTTGTATATATGTATGTCAAAATGCTAATTAATTATTTTTTGTCTATCCAATTAGGCGGATGTGAGACATGCTAGTGACGAGGTAATGACTGCTATAGTGAGGGAGACATGGTCAGACACGCAGGAGGAAGAGATGTCTGAAGCCATATCCCAGATCGACACTTCGGATCCGACGGTTGGGGCGAGGATTATGGGCACAGTCTTCCCATCAAGAGGAAACAACTTCTACTGTCGGGGTTTAGGAAAGGTGGACAAGGGGGTCCTGAAGACCACTTCAGTATTTCAAAGAAAAGCTGTCTAGACCAGCAGCAGAACGACTCAGCTAGAGTCGGAAGTTCAGAGACTACGGGAGGAGCAAGCCGCTCAAGCTGTTGTGCATGCTGCCTATCTCGCCGCCCAGACAACATATACTGCCTTACAGGAGTATAATGCTGCGGTATATGTGACCCAACAGACGGCACAATAGCAGATGTTCCAGTACTTACAGGAGTTTTCAGCTGTCTAGCTTCAGGGACTTCCGGCTTCGACCATGCTTGCGCTTTTACCGTTACCTCAGCTGCCACAACCTCATCTGCAACAACTTCCTCCTGGCACGGATATAAATTTAGACGATATAGATTTTATGTAGTTAATTAATTTTTATAGTTTTATGTGTTCATGAACAATTTAAAAATATTTTAATGAAAATCATATTGTCACCATTGATGGTGTTGTTGGTTATAATTTGAGATGTTTTGGTGTAATTTGCAGGTTGCTTGGAATGGTAATTTAGAAATTTTAGAGTTTTTTTTGCTTGAATTGACTTATAGCCGACGAAATTTGTCATAATTCATCGGCTATAATATTTTTATTTTTATTTTTTCAAGGTTTAGCGACGAAATTTGGCCTATTTCGTCGGCTATTCTAGTATTTTGCCAATGAAATATGACCTAATTCGTTGGCTTATTATTTTTTATTTATTTATGTTTTCAATGTTTAGCCGACGAATTATAATGTTTTTCGTCTGCCATAGTTATTTTTTTTAGTAAATACTTTAGCCGACGAATTGTTTTATATTTTTCGTCTGACTATAGTCGATGAAATAATGTTTCGTCGGCTTTAGTCTTAAACTTTAGCCAACGAAAAATATAAAAAATTTGTCGGCTAAAGTATTAGACTATAGCCGACTACTACTTATACTTTCGTCGGCTAAAGTCATCACCGACGAGTCTTTGCCAACGACATCTTAGCCGACGAAAGCTCGTCGGCTAAGATATTAGCCAACGAATTTGATTAACAGGTCGACGAAAATTGTTCGTCAGCTAAAGTGCTGATCCTAGTAGTGATCCCTCATATATGTCAAGAAAATGAATCCTTTGGACGGAGGCTTTTTATATATAGATGAACCAGACTTTCTTGGCTCCTTAATTTGACCCACTTTTAGATCAAATTTTCTCATCTTAACAGTTCTTAATCTATATACATATGTATAGATTATCTTTACAAAATTTCAGATGATTTGGTAATCAATGAACGAACCGAATCTGCTCAACCAGAACAGTTCATTTTTTTTTTTTCTGTAAATTACAGTTTTGAATGCCCTAATGATCATCAAATGAGTTGAAATTTTACAGAGATGATATATACAGGAAGATTCTTACCAAACTCAAAATAAGGAGATTCTTACCTGTGAGAAAAACTAATAGATGAACAACTAACAGCGAATTAAAACCCAATTCAAACAGAGACGGTGAAGTTTGAAAACCATTCTCATCGATCACGTATATACAATATTGCTAGCGAG
Organism: Comarum palustre; assembly: GCA_951800085.1. Lineage (NCBI taxonomy): Eukaryota > Viridiplantae > Streptophyta > Magnoliopsida > Rosales > Rosaceae > Comarum > Comarum palustre. The sequence goes on along the minus strand of OX637587.1, from coordinate 19,962,844 downwards.
CTAGCTAGGGTTAGTAGGTCTCATTTTGCGATTAAAGTCAGATTGGCGTCGTACTTTAATTGGTCAAAGTCATGGTTGAGATGAATCTTCCATCTCTTTGTCGTCTAAGAAGAGGGCTGGGCATGATATACGTACATTTGATTAGATTATCGATGGTCGAGAGCAAGCTGCATTTGCTTAATTACTTAATCAGATTTTACAGTGGCAACAGGCAGGCTTCGAATTAAAAATAGTGATCACACTGGCAATAAGGTAGAGGAAAATACCATGTGTTTTACCGTCTTTGATTCCTTCCAATTCCTGCCTAGCTAGCTCCACGGTCAAACTTAGAGAAGGGGAGGTGGTGTTTTTTGAAGCCTTCGAGATCATGAAACTCTCTCCCTTGCTTTCTGCAGCACCACTCCTCCACTTACATGCTTCCACCCTACCAAGCTACTCCCTTGTTTAAGCACGTGGTTCTCTCTCTCACACACAACTACATACAGGACGATCGATAATTGGAGAGCAGCAAAAATTGTACCATGTCCTATACAAACGTAAGTATGCAAATTAAAAAAATGGCCACACATTAAATACGCATATACGTAACGTATATATGTTGGTCAGTTGGTGCATGTAAACTGTAAAGGCTTTACATGTATTAATGAAACAAATATTAGTGAAGTTACCTAATTATAACATAAATAGACCTAAACCCTAATTCATCAGGTGAATATTTCATCTCGAGCAGGCCAGGCGTATATTTATACATATGATATATAGAGTAGTACTACGAAGTTAGATTTTGTTCCAATCTGTCCCATTGAGCTGAGATATAGCGATCTAGGTAGAAAGAGAAGTGCATGAAATTATAGTTAAACTGAAACATGATAGGAAAGAAAGGAGGGGAGAACCCGGAAGACAAGGGTTAGTGTCTTCAAATAGGGGTGCAAACCTAACCTCGATCATCTCTTCTCTATCTGCTTCTTATGCACGCCATCTATATATAAACCCGAATTTTGTTTTATCTTTCACACTCCCACAGATCGACTGTGTGAGAATTTATATATAATCTAATGCCTGGAATCCCTTCTGCCCGGGCATATAAGTATATATAGTTTTTCCTTTCATTTTGAATTATATGTATTCCGTTTACTTCGAAGGAGGAAAGAAATGTGTCAAGTGTCAGACGACATGCATGAATTATTGTCATATATATGCTGAGTGGCTAGCTAGCTTGCTAGAGAGACTCACACTCTGTTTGAAGTGGGGGAGCAGATTATTAATCGACATGATTAGAGAAAGATAGATTGATAGCCCGGGGAAAAGATGCATTAGAATAATTGGAGGAGTCTGGTATGGAAGGAAGGAAGGAAGGAATGTGAGAAAGTTATGGGTACACATTTGTTTACCAAGCTGGTAGGCAGAGAGCCAGAGAGAGCGAGTCAGAGAAAGAAAGCGAGAGCTATCCAAGTTATGCATTATTATTCTGCTGCTCATCATACTTCATATATATATATATACGGCGTCGGCTATATATACGCAAAAATGAAGAAAATGAAAACTGAAGGAAACCTAGCTAGGTCGAATGAGGGATAAGAGACTGAACGATCACAGTTCATAGTAAATTATAAATCAGTATCTGACATGCATGAAATGACTAATGTGAAAGTGGGCATGAAAAAATGGGCGTGGGGAGAGGCTGCCTCTGGGTGATTTTGCACACTGTCAGATTACAATATATGATTTTGTTTATATCATCTCTTTTTTACAGTCTACAGGTGTCTGTACGTACATCCTTGATGCTTCATGTAAATTAAGAGACCGATCGGAAGTAGCTACAGACCAAACACCGGACGATTATTAGAACGAAACAAGTTGCTGGGCGCGCTAAACAGCCTAAACTTGAAGAGATTACAGGGGTGTTCTAAAGTCAACTAGATAAAGTGATGATTGGTAAAACCATTTCGATAATCATACCGGTGTTTCCTATTTTAGGATTCGATTAAGTATCTTAATTTTTTATACTTTATACAGTAATTAATAATATCTCTGTATCTAACACGCTTAATTGTTTGGTCAATCTAGCTAGCTATGCATACACTTAATCAGTAGTATAATGGACTTGCTTCATTTAAAATAATTGCTGAACCCAAGCTGCTCTACACGTAAACATATCCATCTGGGCACCTACGGGTTCTTTTTGAAATTTTCTTCTTCTGGGAAATGGAAATGTAAGCTTTAATTGGGTAACATATTAAAGGACATGCTTGTTATACGCATGTGATGCGTTGGTTTCTTAACTGTTCGTGAGACCAATAATATAAGAAGTTTAATACTGGAAAGACCGATCGATACCGACCCGTACAGCAAAAAATTCTTAATATGTATAGAGGCTTTTAAAATTAGAGAAGATCCAAGTGCATGCCATTAAAATTAATTTGAAAGATAGTCCAAGCTAATGAATGAGTGCCCTCTAGATAATCAAGATATCTAGGCGCCCCATTTCCTAGTTTTGTGATATTAGTGCCAGTCAGAGAGATTTATATATAAATCTTCATTTTGCATTGGAAGCAGAAAACGATTCTCTCATTGTCAAGATTTCTCTCATTCTCGCTCTCCGCAAGATTTTGACCTTTCTTCTTCCTTCACTTTCTCTTTCACTTTCACTCAGCTCCCCCCTGGAAATACATGGATCCTCTTCACTGATCCTTCAATCTTCAAGCATGGACTAAGCTAATTATTACTCCCTAATTTCGATCTCTTCATTTTGGTTAGTTTAGTTAGAGATATTCGATTGTCGCTAGTCAAGAAATTACACCCACACTGACACCGCCACCGCCCAACTACATATATCTTGAAGGAATATATTTAGTGGCTGGGTTGGATCGATGAACATGAACTGGTTGGGTTTCTCTCTTTCTCCTCAAGAAGATAATCATGCTGCTCCAAAATCACATCATCAGCTAGCTGAACAGGATACGTTAGCCTCTCGCCTTTGCTTCAACTCATCCAATGAAATCCATAGTGCCGGTGGTGGCACTGGTGACACCGGCGGCGGCGGTCAGTGCTTTGATCTCTCTAATTCCGGCTCCACTGCTTCTCTCAATCACCACCTCCCCTTATCTAATTTTGGCATACTTGAAGCTCCAGCTTTCAACAGGAACAATGATCGTATCCACTCCCAAGGTACGTTTGTCCTTCATCTCCCAAAACCACTAGCAAAGCTAGCTAGCTAGCTGCTTTCCTGATGCTAGGTTTTCATTACAACAACTAAAACCCTGCCGGCCTGGCTTTTGATTATTCCAGATCAGAGTATATACATTAGTACTAGAAAGTTCAAAGCCTAATTAATGATTTTATAGATTTAACTTCATCTTTCTTCTTCCTATAGAAGCATACATAGAAGTCTTTCTATAAAGATCAAATAATTTGAACCCTCAAAGCATATATTTTAGTTTTCATTTTTATTTTTAAAGTTTTCATATATATATATATATATATATATATATACATAGAAGTCTTTCTATAAAGATCAAATAATTTGAACCCTCAAAGCATATATTTTAGTTTTCATTTTTATTTTTAAAGTTTTCATATATATATATATAGGGTACTTCTAACGAGGAATCATTTTTTTGTTCATTTTTAGAGATTTGGTGTAATAACTTATCCCTAGAATAGTTAAAAAAAGAGATCCCTCGTTAGAAGAACCATATATATACACAGAAATTCTCAGGTGCGAACGTCCGCACCAAAGGGTTTGGTGCGGATGTGTGATTTTACCCCTCTTTTCGATCTTAGTTTCAGATCTTAACCGTTCAATATTTAGATATATATGTAGATCATCTGTGTAAAATTTCATCTGGTGATCCTTAAGACATTCAAATATGTGATTTACCATGAAAAAAACGGACGGTTCTTGTTAAAACTGTTCAGGAACCGTTCATTTTTTATGGTAAATCATAGATTTGAATGTCTTAACGATCACCAAATGAGATGAAATTTTACAGAGATGATCTATACTTATATACCTGGATATTGAACGGTTAAGATCTGAAAGCCTCCTATATATATATATATAAGGGATCTATTTTCTTGACATATGTGAGAGATCAGATCAAGGATTACACTAACTTTTTTATCATCAAATCACATCTCTACCGTCCAATATATAGATTATTTATGAAAAATTTCATATAATTTGGTGATCAATAAGGTGTTCAAAACTGTGAATTAAAATTATAAGCTCGAGCGGTTCATGTTTGGTAGATTTGATGCGTCAATTGATTTCAGTTAGTTCAAAGCCTTAACGATCACCAAAGTGGATGAAATTTTGCATAAATGATCTACATATATGAATCTAAGTATTGAAAGATAGAGATGTTGATATGTAATCGAAAATTTGTCTAATGCTTGATCCCTCATATATGTAAAAAAAGATCCCTTAGTGGAAGGTCTATATATATATATATGACACTTCCAACGAGGATCCCTTATTAATATATGTTGTTCTAATGCTCAATCCCTCATTAGAAGGGTCATATATATTAATATATGTTAGTCTAATACTCAATCCCTCATTGGAAGGGTCATATATATATATGACTTATATGAGGGATTGAGCATTAGACCAACTTTTCGATAAAATTTTTTAATCTCCACCATTCAGTGTTTAGGTCATAATATATAGATCACATATGCAAAGTTTCATCAAATTTGGTGATTGTTAAGATGCTTACAACTATGATTTTCATGAACGGTTCCGATTTGGCAGATTTGAACTGTCCATTGATTTAAGATAGTTCGAAGCCTTAACGACCACCAGACTTGCTGAAAATTTTCAGAAATGATCTACTCATATATATCTAGAGGTTGAATGGTGGAGATTGAAAAATGTGATCGAAAAGTTGGTCTAATGCTCAATCCCTCATATAAGTTGCAATGAGGAATTCCTTAATGAAAAGGCATGTATATATATAAGAGATTCCTCATTCCAACTTATATATATATATATATATATAAGTTGGAATGAGGAATCTCATATATATATATAGTCTTGTTTCTAATAAAATGTTGGGTACCATAATGCATTTATTTGGATACGTAGATTGGAATATGAAGGGTGCTGGCATGAACGCATCAGATAGCAATGACTACATCAGGACCTCATCATCGGACCTGTCTACTATGCTAATGGGAAGCTGTACCACAACTAGTACTTCATGCATTATCAGCCAGGCAAACCTTGAAGATCAGCATCAACAACTACCAAAGCTTGAAAACTTCCTTGGCCGGCATTCTTTTGCGGATCATGACCACAGCAGTTCTAGTCATGATTACATGTTTGATATGAATAATGGACCGGCTCCGGTTTGCAGTAATGTTACTAATGCTAATAGTAACAGCATTGGGTTGTCTATGATCAAGACATGGCTAAGAAATCAACCTTCTCAGCCGCCCGATAACCACCATCAGCTGGAGCAGGAGAGCAAGAATAGTAAGGAGAGCAGACATCAATCACAGAGCAGTCTATCACTCTCAATGAGTACCGGATCTCTTCATACAATTACTACTGCCATGGCAGGTGCTGCTGCTAGTTCGGCTACTGGAGAAACTACTTGTTCATCAGATGGTAATAATACTAAGCAGTCACCATTTGTGACATCTACAACAACAGGGACCGATCCCCAAACTCAAAGTACTGGTGGTGCTACTGAGGCCGTGCCGACAAAGGCCATTGATACATTTGGCCAGAGGACATCTATATACCGTGGTGTCACCAGGTACGGTTGATTAATTAGATCTACCAATGTGGTCTCATTAATTTGTTGTACGCATTTTGATGGTTTTGTAGGTGACTTGTCATTAACTAATAAGGGGTCTTATTTTTTGTATTACATATATGCTATTGTACAGGCACAGATGGACAGGTAGATATGAAGCCCATCTATGGGATAACAGTTGCCGAAGAGAAGGACAGACTCGCAAGGGAAGGCAAGGTACGTAGTATTCTCATTTCAAGTTTTTGCTTTTCTAGGCAAGGATACCTCATATGTTAACATATTTTGCATTGACAACGTACTAATTCTGTTCTTCTCTTTTGTGGGTGCTCTTGGTCTCATCTCAATCTCTCCAACTGCAGTTTATTTGGGTATGTACAAGGGGAAGAGCTATTTCCTTATAGCTTCCATATATTTGTTTGACTTTTTTTTCTCATTTCCTCCCTTTTTTATCGGAGTTCACTAAAATTCTGTGATCATATGTTGCTTATGCATGTGTTTCTATCGAATCATGATGTAGGTGGTTATGATAAAGAAGACAAAGCAGCTAGAGCCTATGATTTAGCAGCATTGAAATATTGGGGCACCACAACCACTACCAACTTTCCGGTGAGTGTATCTCTGATACATTCCGGTGTGGCTTAATCTTTATTTATATATAAATGTATGTATATCTTAAGTGGAGACTGATAGAATATATAAGAATCCAATATATAATTTTTGCATATACCTGCAATTTTATATCCAGATCAGTAGCTATGAGAAAGAGATTGATGAAATGAAGCCCATGACAAGGCAGGAGTATGTTGCATCTTTAAGGAGGTACGTAACTGATTCCAATTACATCCATTATCATTAAACGAATGATAATATTGAAATTAATCCTTGTTAACATTGACATTGATCCTTGTTAGAAATGCATCGTTTAATTAATTATTAATATTGGAATTTCAATAGGGATAATAACGAAATCATGAATGCATGCATATAATTAAAGTGCATTTGTTGGTGCAGAAAGAGTAGCGGATTTTCTCGGGGTGCTTCCATGTATCGTGGGGTGACAAGGTAACCTAAGAACTCTAATTGCATCTAATTGACAATATGTGGTTGCTGTCTTACGTAGGCTAACAAGTTTGTTTTACTCACGAATTGTGAACAATATAGGCATCACCAGCATGGGAGATGGCAAGCAAGGATTGGAAGAGTTGCAGGGAACAAAGATTTGTACCTAGGAACTTTCAGCACCCAAGAGGAAGCAGCAGAGGCATACGACATTGCTGCCATTAAGTTCCGTGGACTAAATGCAGTAACCAACTTTGACATGAGCAGATATGATGTCAAGTCCATTCTGGAGAGCAGCGCATTGCCCATCACTACTGGCGCCACTGCAAAGCGATTGAAAGAGCAGCAGCAGCCTCCTCCTGCAGAACATCATCATCAGATCACGTTGTCATCTGTACTGGATCATCATGGACAGATGATCCGATCCTCATCGTCAACAGAACACGACATGATGAGCAATGTGTACTCACCTTATGGATCTTATGGGGCGCAGCAGGGTTGCAGTTGGCCAACTCTGGCATTCAACCAATCCCAAGCTCAAGCGGCTGCTGCTGCTGCTCCTCATCAGGCGCCTTTTGCAGCTGGAATCAATGGCATGCAGTTGCACTACTCGCCGTATGGATATGGATATGGCAATGCACATGCACATAGGGTTTGGTGCAAGCAAGAGCAAGATCCTAACTCAAATCAGGAAAGCAGCTTTCATCATCAGAATGATGATCATCTTCGTCAACAACTCCAGCTGGTAGGTACCCACAATTTCTTTCATGACCATGAACAGCAGCCTAGTGGCCTTATGGGACTAATGGATTCTTCATCAGCAGCTTCTATGGAACACAGCTCAGGTTCAAAATCTGTCATATATAGTGCAGGAGAGAATCGCCATGGTAATAATAATGGGTATGGAAGCAGTACGACGGGGAACGGTAGTTACATAATTCCCGTGGCTATGAGTACCGTTGTAGCTAACGAGGACCAAAATCAAGGTGATGGAAATAATAACATCAATGGTTTTGGAGATGGTGATGATCATGATGCCAATATTAAGGCGCAGCAGCTTGGTTATGATGATGATCATCATCATCCTCAGAATATGTTTCTTGGTTCAAGTAGTACTACGGATCCCTCTTATCAGCATCACGCAAGCAATAGGAACTTGTATTATCATCTTCCGGTACATGATGATCAGCATGAATCGTCATCGGTAGCTGTAGCTACTGGTAGTACTACTGCTACATGCAACATGAATTGGGTGCCAACAGCAGTTCCAACCGTTGCTCATCCTACTTTTACGGTTTGGAACGATGCATAGGTAGACTGTTGTTTCATGTAGCGAGAAGCTAGCTAGCTACGGAAACAAAAAGGATGTATACACTGATATTTCTAATTCGATCTGATTGTTGATTCGTTCTCTTTTATTATGCTCCTCGCCAGCTACGTCTACTAGTTCTTACGTTTTCTGTCATGTATACTGTCCACCCTGCTGAATTTTGAGGGTCTAGAATGGTAGCTCTTAAAACTGGGAATTATAGCATACGAAAGATGTATTTACACATGAAAGTAAACTGCATGTACGTAAATACGTACACTACGTAGTATGTAGTTACATGCAAACTTGCCTAGTTGCTTATATATTGTATAGTATTACTATTATATATCTCTTTCAGTTTACGAGTACGTTCAAGAAGGAAAAGGTTATTTATACGGAGGTTTGGGCATGGCATGACATGAGATATACATAAATGGAATGGAAAGTACCGAGGAGAGTTTCACAGATAAAGAGCCAAAACGAGTTGGTTTGGGAAATGGGATTGATGTCAGGTCATAAAAAGAAAAGAGACAGGGTTGCGCTGTACGCATTGGAGAAATCAGCCGAGGTTAGGGAGGAGTGGAGCACCCGTGCCTTCTCGGGAAGAAAACCCAGTAGTAGTACTGCAATATATATCTGCTACCTTTCACAAATACCTCTGCAAGTCTGTCTGCAACTGCACTAGCTGCATTTGCATGCATCATGATGCGACTCACTCCATTCGGACTCACACTCTACACAAATAGAATCAATTCTTTGTATATCCTCCCATAAGCTAAACTAAGCTAAGCTCAGCTCACTGGTCCTAGGTTTTCTCATCCTCTCTCTCTCCGTCTCTAGCTTTTTCATAAATTACACCCGTTTTGAAACCCTAAACCCTAATACTCGCTCTTTATTAATCGGGACTCCATTCGAACCTTTTGACCATGCATCGGCTCAATGTATATATAAACTAGTTTTCTTACACGTGCTTCACGCGTGTGAAAGTGCATTTTTATCAATTTAATAGTTATTATATAATTTTTATTAGTTTGATCAATTATTAATTTGTGGGTTTCACAAAAAGCTTTCTAAAATTTGGATTTCATGTTAAAAAAAGTTGAACAATAATCAACAACCAAAATTTCTAAAATTAGAAATATACATATGAAACACTTATTCATATGTCCTACGTTAAATATCATACAATACAAAAGTTAGAAACATGAGCACATGACTTTGTTTTTAGATATGAAAGACGATCATATAAACTAGTTGAAAAGGGAACTAATAATTGTGAAAGTTTACATGTTCAACATCAATTTTCGAGTGGATGAAGTTACAATATCAGCTTCCTAAACCCGAAACTCTAATCTATGTAATTAAAATTTCAGTGAAAACCACATAATAATCAGAATAAGAAATTGCACAATTATTAACTAAGATAGTATTATAAAATGATGTTTAACCCGAAATCTAAATTTCGTCTCGAAAGAAAACAGAAGAATAATCAATAACAAAGATTTGTAAAATATATATGTAATAAGAAATATCAAGAATATCAAAATTGAATGTATCACCAAGAAATTTTTATTTTAACCAAAAATATGAAAAACTGAATGATAAACTGTAAAAACGGAAGGGGCAAAAAATTCAATTCATCCTACCCAGACAAGATTGTAAAAACTTAAAAACTGATGGGCAAAATCGAGAAGGCACTGTTCATGTGAACAGTTAACCCCACTCTGTTTAATATATACAGATAAAACTAGTTGTCCATATTTCTTTTTCATAATTCGATCTTAACTTGTTCGCTTTCATCAATTATACATATCTAAGTGTCTTGTGTGTGTGTATATAATCAAGAGCTAGCATCGAATACCATCAATATATGATTATGTATATATATTTGGTGCGCGCACAACCAAGAACACAACTGTTTGGGTAAAAATAATATTTTTCGGCAAATGCTTATTCTTTGAGCCCACTGGACCGTTTCATGCGGTCGAAATATTTGTACACATTTTTTTTCATTTTGAGGTCATACTTGACTGATTTGCAGGACTACAGAGAATTTGTTTCATAATCATTTGGAAGATTTATTTTCTAGTTGATTAAAAGAATTTGGTTTACCTTGATGTGCAAGGGATTGTGAACCCTAACGTTCATTATATAAGGAAGTCAATGGTTTACAGAGAAGACATCTTCAATCAATCAAAAAACAACATTACAAAGCAAACCTCCCTCGGAGCACCTCTACAAAAAATATTTTTTGGGTCTTTTTGTTCACCAAAACCCTATATGTAGGCATTTGCCGCTGCTACTCACCAAAGCCCGATCCGTCGGCAGTTCCCGCTTCTACCTTACCAAGCTCATCCGTGAGTGAACCGTCCACCCCTGTTTCATAAAAACCTATCCGTAGGCGAATATTTGCAAAACCATTGGTAGAATGAATAACTCTAGCAAATATCCTCGGTTTGTCAAGGAACTATTTGGCGAACGCCTCGTAATCTTTGTTTATAGCTCTGCTCAACCACCGGCTTGAGTAAGAAACATCCGCTTCACAGGAAGAGGAGGAAAATCATAATTGCTCTTTAGCTAGGTCTATAAAGAATCTGAGTGCCTGCTTGACCAGCGCCCGTACGTTAATCGTTTTGAAGAGAAGTGATACATGACGAGAATCTAGGAAATTTCAACAAAGAATTCCAAACATGAAGAAGTATCTTCACATTAAAAAAATGATTTGAATATTTAAAATTAATATTCAAATAGACTTCTTAATGACTGTGTTAATTGTAAGTTACTCTTCTAGATATATCGAGATTCTCGAGTAAAATCTTGGTTGAGATTCTGAATACATATCTGGAGTAATATTTTTTGTATCTAGTATTTCATATCTTATTTTTATTAGATTTCCAAAATTGTAGTCTATTCTGGATTATGTTTTCTGATTGTATTAGGTTTAAGTTCCTAGTTCTAGATTATATATGTTTTCTGATTGTATTAAGTTTAAGTTCTTAGTTCTAGTATGAACAGTTTATTTCTATTCCTATATAAGGCCATTGCTAGATTGTATTTTTTGGATGGAAATTATCAATAAGAAAACCCAAAAAAATTAGAGTAGAAACTCTTGTGTTTAGGCTTATGCCTTTGTTTTGCTAGTGGATTTTAGCCATATCTTCCATTAAGGTTTCGACATTTGATGAAACCTTGCTGTCTATTGTGATTACGCTTTCGTTCTGTATCAAGAAGTCAGAAGGCGAACAAGAATCAAGATCAAGGTTGTACCTGACCCACAGGTACTGGCACGCTTCAAGACTGGTTGTTCGAGAAAATCCATTTTTGCACCGAACATTTGGCATGCCGAGTGGGACTTAACGTGTAAAAATTAAGTGTGTTAACGAATAATTTCAAATCATACCCGCCGTGTTCTAATCCAAAGTATTCGCGGGTTAACCCACATAACTCAGCGAGGTGCATGGGTTTAACGATTGAGGAAGCGACTTTGCATTTCAGATTGTTACCAGAAGAATCAACTAACAGTAGTAAGGTAACAATGGACGAAGAATCAAGAAAAGTGTTGACAGCTCTTACCAAGTTGTTGAAGCAATTGATTGAAAAGTTTGAAAAGACTGATGCGATCTTGGACAGGTTGGACGCTACCATGCAGTAGATGGGACAGATCCAAGTTCACCAGAGTCAGAAGATTAAGTCAACAAGCGCGAATGTAGAGAAGCTGCAATGTGATATGACTCAGGATGTTGCTGATACAGATGATAAGATTGATAGGCAATTTGAGCGCCTTCGAGAAATTGAGAAAATCCTGGGAATTGAGAGAAAACGTGATATTTATAAGGCTGCTAGGGCAAAGGAAAAATTTGAAAAAGAGCCAGAGCAGCAGGGTTTTGACAAGACAGTAGCTGCATCATCGTCTACAAAACCATGAACATCAAGTGTAATGAACCTTTTATATTGGTTCGAGTAGATACAAGAGAACCAGTAGCAGGGACACCTCCCAAATAGGAGGTAATTGCGAGACAACTCAGGAATCAGGATCTACGTAGGGGTCTTGAACCGCGGATGGAAGTCCCAAATAAGATGGTGAATGGTCAAATATGCACACCAGCTCAGGTGATGCAGGTGATACAGGAAACTGTGAGAGCCATGCAGGGCCAACCAACCATTAATTTAAACTATTCTAATCTATTTACAGATGAGGTGAGACGTACACCACAGCCTGATCATTACAGGCAAATCCGTTTTACAACCTTTTTTGGGGAGGGATCAGAAGATGCAGCTACACATGTTTCTCGCTTCCAGAGCGAATGCGGTCCTTATGGGACAGATGATATTTTTAAACTAAGAGTTTTTAGGTCTTCTCTTACAGGGTCCGCATTAACTTGGTACACTAAGTTGGCTCCTAGGTCAGATTCTAATTGACTAACTATGGAAGCTATGTTCAGAACGACGTTTGGTACAGTTGAGCATGAGGTTGATTCGTCGTCTTTAACTTCCATGTACCAACAACCAAAGGAATCACCAGTGGGGGTACTTGAAGAGATTTAAGATCCAGCAAACTAAGTGCAAAACTCCAATTTTAGAACAAGATGCAATTCACATAGCTATCAAGGGCTTGAAGAGACGTTAGAGAGCCAAGTATCACGATGTTCATTTTGTAAGCATGACCGAACTGATGAGTAAAGTGGCCAATTATCAGAATTTCTTAGATGAACTAGATGGGGGTATTGGAGCTCCATAAGGACCACCGACTTCCTATATTCCAGGCACTCTGAAGCCAAGGTATGGTCCTAGCAGGAACATGATGGTGTCCATAGTATACTCACATCCTGATCCTTTCTATAGTCCACAACACCCTTATGTGGAGACACATGGCTATACTCAAGATGATGAAGAAGAAGATGTAACAACAGTGGAAATGGCAGGGAGACAGGTTATGAGGTCTAGAGCTTTGCGCATGGAAAGAATCCGGTCAAGATAACGAATTGAGCGTTCGTTGAACCGAAGTATGAATCATACAAGTATAATGCTCACAAGGCTCTAGAGATCCTAAATGAGTTATTCGCTCAGGGGAAAGTAAGACATGATTTTAGGACTTGTCCAAAACCAGAGCAGATCATAGGCAAGAAATACTGCAAATATCATAATTTATGGAATTACAATACTTCTGAATGCATCAGGTTAAAGGATCAGCTTCAAACATGGATCAACAATGCTAAGCTGAATGTTGATGGTGAAAAGACAGCAGCCTGAGTTGATGTAGATCTATTCCCCACAGTAGCTATGGTTGATCTTAAGCCAGTAGTGACCCATACATGGAAGAGTGTCAAGCCTTGATTTTCAGAGTATACACATGATGCTCACTTAGCACACATTATACTGGATACAATGATAGATGCAGTATTAATGGATATTCCTTGGGAGACAGTTCCAACCAAGGAAATTATTGCAGGTAGGACGTACTGCACATTTCACAATGTCTGGACTCACCATACTGTGACTTGTGTTCAGTTGAAAGATCAGATCCAACAGTGGCTCAATGAGGGGTATCTAAACTTTGGAAATGAACCAGAAGTAGAGGTGTATGATTGATGCCAATTTTAACTATAAGGGAGTGCGAAAGTTGACTTTGGATCTGAACAAAACAAAGTGTTCAGAACCACCAATTATAATGCAGAAAGTAGAGCCTACGGTAGAAGGATCTACAGTGGTGTTTTTTTTTCTAGATGTAAGGTGGAATGAGGTCTGAAAATGAGTTATGACTAGTTCGAGAAGACCGTTAAGTCATCTCAAGCCATAGTGCTGCATTTGCCAACAGACCATTATACACCCACTAGTCCCAGGAATGTGAAGACACCCGGACAAGTGAGTCAAATCTTTCAAAACTTTAAAACAGTGCAGCAGTTTCAGGCTTCCACTAGTGCTAGGGTTGAGTCTTGCTCAGTACCTTAACCAGATATATTGACAGAACCATACATACCGCCTGACTCAAAAGCATGCATTAAAGAATACAAGTGATACGTACGTGAGAAGGAAAGAGTAGTTGAAGCAACTCCAACTCAGACAAGAAATGTACAGAAGAAGTATGGTAAAACAAAGCGAACGCTAGAGTCATTGAAAAGAGGTGACATTTAGCCTAGTCAGATACGACGAACGCTAGAACATCTCCAAAGGGTAGTGGAACATTTGACGGCTAAATCTTATGTGCACGTTCGCCATGGAGATAGGCGCAAAGAACCTAATCAGCAAAGAGAAAGCGCTCTCAACAGATTGTTAAGACCATCAGTAGACAGAAGTCAAGGACATGTGATTTTTGCACTCAGTAGGTTATCCTTCATGAAAGAAGTCAAGATTGACGAGTCTAGAAGGAAGAGAGCTAGAACAGACACTACTCCCAGTAGAGTGATACGTCAGCAAAAAGTTAAATAGAAACCAAAAGTGGATTCTCAAGAAGGGAAAGAAGCAATCATGAGAAGTTTGCTTAGAGGTCTACACCTGAGGCCATTTTAAAAAGCAAATATTTTTCTGAGGTTCCAGTCATTAACAAAGAAGTTGATCACCGCGGTGACTACACCTAACATGATGCCACAAGACATTAACGTAAAGCTAGAATTTAGTGGTGATGAGAGTTTGGAGGAACTTTAGAAAGAGGGACAAGATGATAGCTTAGACTGTAACATGTTATATTTGACATGGGGGGGCAAATTAAGAGACAGAGGGACAAGAAGGCAGCTTGCAACCAATGATGCACCAGAGGTCGAATGCAATATGACATATACCCCTTCTAAGAAGTATGCCCTGTCAAGACCCATGTCATCTCATGTCTTCTTAAACTCATATAACATTGAGGAAGAAGAGTTCTCTCTAACAGAAAAGATAGAACAGTTAACAACTGAGGTACAAAAAGTCCTAATCGATAAGCCTGAAGACAAGATTGAAAAATTTGATCTCAGGAGGCTATTTATGATATTCTCTAAACCAACGGTAACCATGTCTCAACACCTTAAACCTTTGTACGTTATAGTTGAGATGAAATGTATGAAGGTCAACAACATTTTAATTGATACTGGTGCAGCTATTAGCATCATCATAACAGGAAAAATGGAGGCGTTGAAGATTCCTAAAGAGATGATCGTTAGCAGCAACTTAAGCGTTAAGAGCTTTGCAGGCAATGTAACCAAAACTTCTGGGGTTTTGATTCTCAAGATTAAGATAGGACCATCTGATTCCTTTTAGTCCTTTTTTCTTACTGATTGCACTGCACCTTATAGTATTATCCTTGGAAGAGATTGACTTTATAGAACATACTATGTTCCATCCTCAATGCATCCGGAATTGCTTATGTGGAATCCAGTTACAAACCAGGCATAGTTGGTCAAGACCGATGAGCGACCATATTCAGTGGCTGCATGCATACTTGACTCAGAATTCTACTACGGAGATATGCGCCCTCTTGAGGTCGTTGGAATAGATAGCAAATGAAATCCATATGAGGTTACCTCTTCAGAGGTTTCACGATGGGGTTTAGTTCAGACTCGAACAGATACCAATATACCTGGATTCATCGTGCCTAACCCGACACTCGTAAATGTTAACACATCTCAGCAAGGAAGAAATGGAGGCTTATGCGTTCCTGCCCAAAAAATTGTCTATTTTCAGAGAGGAACAAGAAGCTTGAAATGGCATAGTTGTAGTCGAGTGTATCGAAGACGACACAATACACGACGAATGTGATGATGAGGAGATTATTCAACCTGTTCCTGCAGTCTTGAATGATACTCCACCTAAACTAAAAGATCCAGTCGAGAAAATCAACCTGGGTTCTCTTGAGGAACCAATAGAGGTTGGTATTAGTCAGTTTTTAGAACTACAACAAGGACAAACAGTTTAGGTTGTTGTTCCTCGTGAGCCGCTTTCAGTTGGGCTTCCAGTTTAGCTATCCTTTGGTCTACTATTGCAATAGCTTCTTGATAGTCAGATTGGATTTGTTCTGAAGCTTCAGTAAAGGATGATAGCAATTGGCATCTTTGTTCGTGAAGGGTGTCAGCTGTGTTTCTGTCAGATTTCCAATGCACGATCTGTGAAGGCAGGTGGTGCCTACTGTTCTCAAGAAGCTCTAGTTTTTCTTCAGCTACATGGCCTCTCAGGGTTGAAATAGCTTCAAAAACCTTATCTTCATTATCAACTGAAGTAAGCTCCACCATGTCCAGGTTCGTTAGGAACAATTTAGCTGCAGCTACGTTAGGATCAATGACAGTTGGTTTGAAGAGGGCTTGAAGGCTTTTCCCAAGTAATGACTTAGCGGTAGGGGTACTGGAACCTGATGCATTCTCTATTGTGGGAGTAATTTCTTCCATAATCACTGGTGCCTGGAGTTAAAACATATATAAAGGCATAAGTGTAAAATACAGGTATACTATCAATAGAGTTAGATATTAGATGAATGTCTCACTTTGTCAGCAGAAGAAGCATCCTTTGGCACTTTAGAAGTTGAAGGAAGATTAGTTTCAGATATCTCAGGAGCATTCGCGGTTGAGGAAGGGATTAGTTCCTGGAAGTAAAACTGGAGATGAGTTTTATGATACCTTTGCACTAGGATAAGTGTCTGGAACCTCAGAAGTGGTGGGATTTGGACTGTTCGCCATATCATGCACAACTCCAACTAGAATAATCATACCATTGTGTTCATTAATCTCAGAGGAACACTCTGCGTTGAAAGGCTCATCTTCAGTTCCAGTCGTGGAGGCAGGGTTTAAAGAAGCTTCTACATCTAATGAGTGCATCACACTAATTGGAACAACATCAGATGAGTTGGTGATCCGAGACCAAATGTTATATACAGCTGCTTGTTTCTCAGCCTTCTTATCGCACGGTGATGGTGTTGGAGCTGGATTTGGAATACTGTGTGAGGAAGATGCATCTATCGTTGTATTTTTTCTTTTACGAGCCAGCTATAGCAAGTCAAAATATCAACAAGTGGTATTTAATAAGTACGAAGTCATTGATAGAAGTGCTAAGAATCTTTAAAAACATACTGGATGAGGATCAATATCTTCTTCATCAGAGTCTTGAATGAGTGCTTTCCTACCTCTCTTCTTGGGTTGTGATGATGATGTTTGGGTTGGAGATGCATCTGGCACTTGATTTTGCGGTTTATAAACCAGTTAGTGGTTTTCAGTCAATATAAGTATAAAACCAATTGGAAGCATAATTACATGTGTATTTGGTTCTGGAGCTCCAACTTGTGCAAGCTTCCCAGTGATGGTAGCTCCATTAAGCACTAGTTTGTCTTCAGCAGATAGGATGAATTTGGCTTTCTTAAAGACAATTCTAAATAAGGTTCTAATGTCCTTAGACCAGAGGTGGCCATAGAGCGGGTTCCTCCATTTTGCATAGCTTGAGAAGCCTCACTGGTGGAGAATAATAGTTCAAAGCTGTGCACATTGGGTGCGGAAGGAGACAGGTAAGACCGGAAGCGAGGATCCCCTACTCTTTGCTTCGGTGTTTTCTCTCTTCTTCAAGAGCTGTAGTAGTTGATGCTATTGGTGAGTGGGAAAGACACACACTGATACATGCCAAGCTGGCGACAAAAGTGGTTGGGTGCATAGAGTTCAAAACCAGTCAACTTGGGCAGAGGAATATCTATGAGAGAAATAGACTGGTTGAATAACGTTCTCCCTTCAGGGGTATTTGCTATAGACCACATAAATTCATTCGTCAGAGCTTCAGGATACTTACGATTAAGAACAAGAGACTAGAATCCAGGATGGTGACATCAAGGTTAAACAAATACTCAAGAGACCGACCATATCCTATAGCTGGAGGTGAGGAAGCGCCGGCGAATGCTCTCCCTAATATTTGGTGCTTAGGGAAATCAACGACTTGCTCCTCTTTGAACTGGACAAAGTAGATCTGCAACCAGAGGTCTAAAATCCAAAGCGGCCTGATACGTCTCCATAATTCAGTTAATGAAGTGTCAGCTTGTACATCGCTCAATATAGAAATCCTAATACTAGTTGTGCTAAACCAAGCTAGTGCCCATTAAAGAGAAGAGTTGCAGTGCGAGTCCAGATCATGGATAGTTTATGGGTTGCTGTGCAGACTACAAATTTGTGAAGCCAAAAGTCTAGAAAGGCAATACCGCTTTGCTCGTTTCTGCGAGTGTAGAAATTTCTAACCCATCCTTTGTAAGACAGATGCGTAGGGTAGTTTGTTAAATCAATAGTGTGAAATACATCTGCATCTTCATAGACATGTTCTTGATACGCTGCCTCAGCAACTGGGAAACTAGTAATAACATATATATTCAATAGGGTGATGCCCATTTGACCGAACCTGAAATCAAAGGTGTTGCTGAAGGAGTTCCAGAAACATGCAGCAACCATCATTAGAGGTCGATTCATGCCGCGACTATTGAGGGTGAAACTTAGATCAATAGCATCTGTAATTCCCGTCAGTTTCCATCGATCCAGATCGAAAGCTCTGCGATTTTGGTACCACTTCATCATTTGATCGCTGGGGAATGGTCAAACTCTAATCCTGAATGGACAGTGGCTTTGTTTCTACCATGCAGTTACATCGGCAGGTACATTCTGGAATAAGAATATTGGATCCCTTGATTCGTGATAGTAGTGCTAAGTTTTTAAGAATTTCTTCTTGAACTGACCCAGCCCGACAGTGGCTCTGAGGGTTAGTTCCAGATGGGAATGGTTTGGATGATTGATGACTTTTAATCTTTCAGAGATTCTCTTCCCATCTATCGGAAAAGGTGTCTTTTGGACTTGAACCTTTCGTAGGGAGTATCAGATTCACTTTGTGAAATAATGAACTGAAGTCTTGAACTATTCACGTTGTATAGTAAATCGAGACAATAAATATCTCACATTACATATCTATACACATTTCAAATTCTTACGGTTGTGTTCATTTCGGTCTTGAACAACTCCTTCATGAGAATTTTAGAGAACTTAGCCATCTCGGTTCTCAAAGATGCGACCCCACATCAATCTCACATAGGTAATACCAATCATGAATAGTCCGCACTATCCCACCTTTAAAGGCTATTAGCATTATTAAGAATATAATAATATTCATCCCTTTTACGTCAACAAATTACACACAATTATTTATCATAGGAATGAGCATATGTGTGTGTGTTATGCTCCTTGAGTCTTCCCCAACTAGTTTGCCTATTGAACCTAGACCATGAGATCTCCAATGTTGCTAGGTTAGGTTTCCGTCAAGTATTGACTCATTGTATGTCTTTAAGCCTATTCCCCTCGATGTAAATACAACTTGCTCTCTATTAAGGCCTTTTGTCAAAGGATCCACAATATTTTCCTTTGATTTTACATAGTCAATGGATATGATTCCATTTTTGAGCAAGCTTCGTATTGTTTTGTGATGTCGCCTTATATGCCTTGATTTGCCATTGTACATTTGATTCTTTGCTCTCGTAAGAGCTGCCATACTATCACAATGTATGCAAATGGTCGTTACGGGCTTTGGCCACAATGGAATACCCTCTAGGAATTTTTTGAGCCATTCCGCCTCATCGGCGGCTTTATCCAAAGCTACAAATTCTGCTTCCATAGTCGATAGTGTATTCACTGTTTGTTTTGATGATTTCCAAGATACGACGGCTCCATCAAGTGCAAATATATAACCACTTGTGGACTTACTTTCCGAATGATTTGAAATCCAATTAGCATCACAATATCCTTCTAAAACGGAAGGATATTAGTATAATGCAATCCATAATCCATTGTGAATTTTAGATATCGGAGCACTCTTACTAACGCAACCCAATGATCATTTCCCGGATTATGTGAGTATCTATTAAGTCTGCTTAAAGTATATGCTAAATCGGGTCTTGTACAATTCATTATGTACATCAAGCCTCCAAGAATTTGTGTATACTCCAATTGAGACACGCTATCATCTTGATTCTTCTTAAGATGACTAGCGGGATCAAATGGAGTAACAACCGCTCGATCGTTGTAGTGTCCATATTTTCTAAGGACCTTCTCTACATAATGAGATTGTGTAAGTATATATCCATTCAAATTTCTTAGAATTCGAATTCCAAGAATTACATCCGCTATTCCCATATCTTTCATATCAAAAGCGAAATTTAACATTTTTTTGGTTTGATTGATCACATTTTGCTTGTTCTCATGATTAGCATATCATCCACATATAAGCATATAATGACATATGCATGATTACATTCTTTAATGCATGAAAAATCTAATAGAAAAGCCCACCAAGCCCATACAAGACATTTAATCCATTTAATACCTCACATTAGTATTTTTTATAAATTTCTATTGCATTTAATCTTTCTTCAATGTGGGACAAGTTCCAATATCCTTAACAACTCAATTTTCTAAGTTGTATAAACAAAAATCAAATGACTAAGGCATAGTATTCCATCTGCAACAAAAGATGTCCATTAGGCCCTACTTGTAAACTATCCAAACAAAACTAAAACAAACAACAAGGCTGCTAACAATAAAATCGTACATACCTGAAAGTTTCCATTGGATCATCAATAATGCATTGAAACTATTACCAACCCTTTACCAAAAGAAACAAAAATAGCTAGTGCAATATTACTTTTTGAACATTAATCTTTTTGCATTCTTAGAAGCAAAATCATCAATTAGCCTTTCATAATCAAGCTTTTCCAGAAGTTCTTTTTCAATTGAAATCAAAACCAAAACATTTAATCTTTCTTGTGACATGGTTGATCGTAAGTAAGGTTTCAATATTTTTAGTTTTGAAAAGGTTCTTTTAGCTGATGCTACTATAATAGGAATTGTCAACAAAATTCTATATACAAGACAAGTAGATGAATAACAATTTGCTCTCTTCATAGAAGGTAGTGATGTTTTTGCACTTGCTGTCTTGTAAAGTCTGTTGGGACATGTAATGAACTGGATAACACTCTACATAGAAGGTTTGCAGTGAGTTTAAAACTTTATGTATTTTCAGAGTTAGATGTGATAAGTTCTCTGACTTTATATTTTGGCTTCCCTGTCAGTTTAGGAAATCCAGACTTTTTCTTAAGGGACATGTAAGCTGCACAATTGCAGTAATGAAGGATAAATATTACGCTAGGTTGATGTTATCAAATGATACCCCACCTCACATCTTCCCTAAAATTAGTCTGGGAGAAAGTTACAATTCAGAACATGGTATGGAAGTGCCTATTTAGGTCCTGATCAATTACGAATGTCACCTGCACATGCATCTTATCGACAAAATCCTTGTTGCTATCCAAAATCCTTGATTCATTAATTATTAGTCATGAACAACTCACAATACATATAGCATAGAATACATAAACTATTAATGCAGAATACATTAAGAAATTGTTTTCTCTCTTTCTTAATAAAATTAGCAATATGCCATACACAGTAGCAATACGATCAAGAAATCGATTAAGAATCATCAAATCGATCAAATCATCAAGAAACGAGAACAACAAAATAAATTTTAGAAAAAAATTGAGAGAATGAGATTACCTTTGAAAACTGTATATCAATGAGATAATAATCCAACATCTGATTGGTTTCAATGAAAAATTGATCTTTTCTGAAATCAAATTGGGGTTTAGGGTTCTTTTTTTTCTAGGGAGAGTCAGAGAGATATTGAAGACGAAGGGGAAGAATGGAAACTTGTGGATATAAAAAAAACTTAAAGAAAGACCAATAGAAAAAAAGCTTGGGAGGAATCGAACTTGGGTTGTGAGGATACACAAAAATTTCTTAGCCAACTCTGTTATGACTTCATATGTTCATTTTTTTACCTTTTTAATATATATAGATACATATATAATTTTTTTTCTGAGACCCCCGAAAATCAAAGGCCCTGTGCGACCGCACGCCTCGCACGGCCCAAAGGCGCCTCTATGTGTGTGTATATATATATAATAAAATTCGGTAGGGTATCGTGTATCGATGTTATACAGAAATCTCTACCACGTACCTATCGATTTCAAAAACTTGGTACGATAGTACCGTACTGAAAACTTGGATACAGAAAACTTGGTATATCGATTTAAGGGAGCCCTTCTAATGAGGACCTTTAAGTTAAGGACTAGTTGAAGACTTTTGAATTAATTGTTTATTAGACCAAATTTTTGATCAAATTTTGACATCTTAACCGTTAAAGTTGTAGATTTATATAAGTAGATCAATCATACAAAATTTCAGCCAAATTGGTGATCGTTAAGAACTAGTTGTAGATCAAATCAATGGACGAACTAAATCTGTCAAACATGAACCGTTCAAGTTTGTAATTGGTAAATCACACTTATGAATGCCTTAACGATTTTCAATTCAGTTAAAAATTTACATAAATAATCTACTCATAAATATTTATAAAATGAACGGTTAAGATGTGGATCTAAGATCGAAAAACAGGATAAATTGAAAATCCTCAACTAGTCCTCAACTTAGAGGTCCTCACTAGAAGGGCTCCCATCGATTTAATTAGTACGGTTGGTACATTTGGAAATGTCTACTATTGCCAGCCATATGTAGCACCATTTAAAAATGTCTACCATTGTCACGTGACGGTAGGGTAACATTAAAAAATTTCTCAAACGAGTGTGGTCCACATTGTCATTCATTCACTTTTAACGTATTTTGGAAAAGAGAATCGCGGGTGAGGAAGGGCGCAACATAATCTCTCGCCTTTGCGGTTTTGAATGCCACTTCATATCTCTCCTCGAGGAAGGGAAGTGAAACCGCCGCTCCCTCTCTTTATACCTTCCTTGGTTGCTTAATGCATTCAAGTCTCTGTCTGTCAGTGGTTATAAACATCAGTAATCATTGTTACAACTCTACATCTCATCACAGTTACATAGTTTGGTCTTGGCGGTTTCTTACTCTTATCGGTTGGTTTCCCATTGAAATTCATTCTTGTTTGTATCAATGGAAGACAGACCCCAACAATCCGCTGATCCTCGCCCATTCGCCTGCTTCCCTTTTCTCTTCTCTTTGTTTTCTGTTTGGGTGAGTTTCAAAATGGAGTATTATTGTACAGTTATCAGCAGCAGTCAGGCGGAACACCGTAGTGTTCTTGGAGACATTGATTGCCATCATGCTTCTTCAGAGCTATTCCTATTGCTGTATTCTTCTTCCCCAAGTCGTCTTGGTTCAACAGGTGTGCATGCTATCTATGCCAATTGCAAACCCCTCTCTCTACACACTGCATCCACATTTATCACCTACATATTTCCAAGTCACAAAGTCATAATGAAAAATGGTCCTAGGATGTAGAAATGTAATACTCTTCATCACTAACTGTTTCTTCAGTGGCTAGACAATTTATCAATAATAATACCCGGTATGATATCCAAACTTCCTTTAGATCATGGGTGGCGGCAATTATCGTCAACTCTGCGCACCTTTCTGATGAAACACGCTTCTGTCAAAACAAAAGGATAACAAGAAATGAACAAAAAACAAACAAAATATGTTTCAAAGAGATTAAAGCTTTTTTGACTGATCAACTATCCTGAATAAAAACAAGTTTGATTTGTAAATACATGCACACAACATCACAGTAAGGAACTAAACCTTAGAAGAAGCTTTATTTTCTGAGCTTGCTGCTCCTGTACCATTTGATGTTTCTATAGGACCAGGACAGACAATGGACACCCCAATTCCTTTCTGATAGAGCTGCATTACAAAAGATAAACTAACACCTAGGGCAACCAAAAATTATATTTGTAACAGCACTTTTATCTTATCTTGATATTTTAACTACTTCACTCACATGCAATTACTTATTTACTCTTCGGATCTTAAATTTTTATAATCAAGTCACCCTGTGATGAAATATATAATAAGTGAGTAATGGAAAACAGCAGATTGTGACAACAAACTTATACAAATTACTTTTATACTGGAGTATGGAAATAAATTATAATTCTTACCTTGGAACGCAAGGTGTGAAAGTACCCATTTAAGGCATGTTTAGACTTTAGAGGCAGAGTATACGGCCTGACCTAGTGCAGGTGTTTTCCCTGCAGCACTGCTCATCTGCATATAATTAAAAGGGTACTGAGAAAAAAATAAAAATAAAAATAAAAACAAGCAAGCAAACAAACAAACATGAACAAATAAGAGAGAATGAGGGATATGCCTAATTCTTTATGTTTAGGAGATCATATTTATGTTTGGGTTAGTAAGCTTCCTGGCCAATATATTTCATAACAACTTTTAGATTGAATAGCAAAATACTAAAATTACATAGAAAAAGAGAATCATTGTGCAGCATCACAAGCAGTACCATAGAGTTGGTGAACAAATAGTCACTGGAAACTTGGACAATATATTTCATTTGCACTGTGAATGGGTCTGGCAGAAAAGTTAGACATAAGCATCTCCCAATAACAAAAACAATTTTCCACATACCACAACAAAACGGCCCTTCCCTCGCCTCAGCATATAAGGTGCAAGTAGCCAGGTAAGTGATATTGTCCCAAGAAGATTGACATTGAAAGTTACCTACTCAAGAGAAAGAGTTAACACAATCAGTCTAGTTGACATTGACCCATAGGAGCAGTAATTGCCTTGGCGATAAGACAGCAATTTCCTAGAAATGATACCTTCAGACTCTCTTCAGTAATATTCAAGGCTGTAGTTTTCTGCCAAAAACCAAAACAGGTGGATGTATCAGTAGAAATGGTGTTGTCTTAAAAGGACCGTATTTCAATTTATCGCCCTGAATAAATTCAGTATACACACTTACAGGACGCTCAAAAGCAGCATTGTGGATCATGTAATCGACACCGGCATTCGGAAAGAATGACTCTGCTTTCTCTACAGCATCTTTGAGACAGTCTTCACCAGAAGCCAAATCCAATGGCAAAACTTTCACGCCATCAGGTGCATGTTTACCTGGACATATGCCAACAAAACGAAGAGTTAAGAGGCATAACCAAGAACAAAGACCTCAATGCTGTTTGTCCAGCTTACAGTTAAAGAACAAACCAGTAAGTTGCTTCTTGACTCGCTCCAATTCGGCTTCATTACGGGCAGAAATAACGAGCTTGGCTCCCAGATTCGCAAGTTGCTTAGCAAGAACTTCCCCTAGACAGCAGCATAATCGAAGCGGTAACAATAATGTAACACAAAATGATTAAGTTTATGTATGCCAAAGGATAGAAACAGATTCAATGCTTCAACAAAAACATGTGAATAGTCAAAGAGAGACAGGGGTGAAAATTACAACGCAAGACAGATGAAAATTTAACTCAGAGATCCAAGGGATTTAATTGTAATAAAAGTGGCGATTGGGAGAAAGAAACTAGTAGCAATTCCACGGCTACCACCGGTTATCCAAACAACCTGAAGCAACCAAGCAAGATCCGCCATTAAAAACAAGTCGCTCAGAAAGAAAATAAAGGTATAGGTATGGGGAAAGTAGCTTACTTTGTATTCAATTTCGTCACCATTGACATGCCGTTTGGACATCAAGACACAGACAATGAGGGAGACAGAGAGAGCAAAGGTTGTGAATTTACCATCAGCTGTGACAAACCTGATCAATACAAACAAGAGAAGAACGTAGAGAAACCAAGAATAGCTGCACCACCTCTCTCCTCTACTCTCAGACTGCCTCTTTATTATTTTACGGTGGGACCCCGCAGCCGGCTGATCATGACACGTAACGGTGGACCCCGCAACCCATGGACCGCACGCGCTCAGCTAGCCCTCTTAATATACATGTTCCTTTCAGGCCCAATAGGCCCTCACGCTACCAGTATTTAAGAAAGGAAGAGCTCTTGTCTTGTCTTCAATGGCGGCGGCGAAAAGCGTAATGCTAAAGTACCTCAGAGTGCCCGTGCTTCAGGGTGTGCGGCCGAACCCTAGCTCCTCCTCCTCCGTCGCTAACAGTCTGTTCAACGCCGTACGCGCTCGGTTCTACTCGGATGAGGTGAGGGGAACCTTCCTCGACAAATCTGAGGTCACCGATCGCATTATCACCGTCGTCAAGAACTTCCAGAAAGTCGATCCCTCAAAGGTCTGCCTCTTCTTCAACCCCCGCCCCCTTTTTCTTTCCTAATTTCTCGGACTGTTCCTTCTCTTTTGCTTTGAATCGAAACTTAATGCTGGTTTATGAGAAGTACTTGTTATTTTGTGGAGAGTTGTGCTTGTTGAGTAGAAACTGAAGTCGAAAATTGAGTGATGGTAATAGATAAAATTAGGGTTTTGGTGTGTCAGTATTGGACCATAAGAAATGTTATGTCGTTTTCAGTGCTGAGGCGTAGCATTGCAGATCTTGGCCTTTGTGACACACAACTAATGATTGTATTTCTGTATGTCTAGTAGATTAGATTTGGGATTGAATGTTGCTCCATCTGTGGCTAGTTCTGGGTTTATTTTTGCCGGTGCTGCGTGACTCTTTGTTTTTATTAGAGACTGAAATGCACAATTGGAGAAATGCTGGTTTTGAATGTGCTGAAACTTAAATTTTCATCCAGCCAGCCGCTTGGATTCTTCTTGATTGCTCATTATTGCATTTTTCATAGGTTTAACCTCTTTTAACTGATATTTTTTATTCAGTCCCTCATGTATATTCTGTTTAGGTTTTTGTCTTTGTTATTGTGGTTTAGGGCCCTAGGATATCTTCTGGTCTTTATTGGTACTTTATACAATTTAAGCAGCTTCTGGATCCTTCTTGAATTCCCTCCTTAGTTTTGACTTTGGGATTCTAGACACATCCTGAATTGTAGTTAACAAGTCACCGGATAGTAAAACGATACTATCCTTGAACACATGATGATAAACACATGCTGATGGTGAGATCAGGTCATAATTGACATTTTCTTTATGCCAATTCTAAACACATGCTGCTGGTGAGATCAGGTCATAATTGACCTTTTCTTTATGCCAATACTTCTAGGCCAATACCCGAACGTTGAGTCTCATGGCTTCATTATCATGCATTCCTTCCTTTTTTACTATAAACCCATTTAAAACCAATTTGATTTCTTTCTTCGGGCTTAGGAACCGACTCCTGAACAAAGTCCTTCTGTATGGACTTCTTCTGTTCTAACATACCTCCCATCCAACTTTCCCGTATATATCTTGCTATGGCGTCCTGATACGTGGTTAGATCTCCTGGACTGAAACTTAGAGCATACTTGTCCAATGCTATGCTACTCTGGAACTCCTGCTCAAGTGACTGACGAACTGAGTTGTAGGTTCGCAGTTCTAATTGCTCCACCTGAGCTAGTATTAGTGACTGTTGTTGCCCCTCTAAGACTTCTTCCTCAATAACCCCTTTATCATGCTCCACCTACTTAATTTGCTCCACTTGAGTTGGAGTCTCTTCCATGATCACTTTGGTTAGAGGAAAATTTGTAGCTTTATCTACAACATCAGTCTTCTTCACCTCACTTGTCTTTATTTCTTTAAACGGTTTGGTCTTCTCATCATCGATGAAAATTTGTAGCTTTATCTACAACATCAGTCTTCTTCTTCTTCACCTCACTTGTCTTTATTTCTTTAAACGGTTTGGTCTTCTCATCATCGATGACATATCTACTTAGAATTCTTTCCTTGCTGACAATATCCTATAACTTTTAGCCCTTAACTCCTTTCTCAATAACCACAAAATTTGGCTTGAATTTGGTCTGCTCTTTGCTCTAAATATGAACATACACACTGCTACCAAACATCCTCAAGTTAAAATAGCCAGCTGGTTTTCTAGACCATACCTCCTCTGCACACTTGAAGTTTAAGACCTTTGATGGTGACCGATTAATCAAACAACGCACATGTTAATCCTGCATGCAGCCGCATGTCTCTTTCTCCTTAAAAGAGAGTTTTCTTCATCCTTTTAGCGAACCCGTTTTCCTGGAGATTATCCTTCACCTTGATACTTGTGATTCCATCCTTGTAAAACTGCAAGAACATGTTCATTCCATATTCACTGCCACCGTTATTTCTTAAATGCTTGATTTTTCTTCCTCTTATATTTCCTAATTTTCTTTTCCCTTCCTTGACCTTGAAGAGAACCTAGGATTTCTCCTTCATAAAGCAAGTCCAAATTTTCCTCGAAGAATCACCTAGAAAAGTAACTTATTGGTGTTGTTTAGTGAATATAATCCAGCAATCTATTGCTATTGTTCTTACAACTTACTTGAATGGCACCTTCTGCTTCCCGTGACTACCATCGTTGCAAAAAACACCGACACCTTCTGCCTTGCTTTCCCTGTAGAGTTCTTGCATCCCTCTTGTGATTTACTTCACCAGATTTTGTAGCTCCACCTATTATTGTAGTCCCTTGAAGCTTGTACACATTGTTAGATTGGATGCCGCCATTCATCACAAGTGATCCCTTGATAATTCTCGGTCTTCCTTCTTTAGAGCTATACGTGTATCCGGCATTGTCTAAAGTACCTAAAGATATCAAGTTCTTCCTTAACTTAGGAATATATCTGACATTCTCTAGCTTTCTAACAACTCCGTTATGCATTTTGATTTTCACTGATCCAATACCTAGGATCCTACACGGTGAGTCATCTCTCCTGAAAACTTCTCCGCTGCTACTCTCCTCCAATGTTTCAAAACATTCTCGGATTGCACACATGTGGAATGTACAACCGGTATCCAAAATCCAATCTCTGGAAGCGTTGGTGTTGGACGTTACCACAAGAAGTTCACAATCAACCTAATCTTTGCTGATGACTATGTTGGCTGTGCTTGAACTCCCTGCTGTCATCTTTGCTTCCTTCCTTCCTTTGTTATAGTTTCTTTTCAAGTGGTCCGCATCACACCATCTGAAGCAACCTTCTTTGTTCTTATTGGATTTTGTTGTCCCTTGCTACCCTTGCTGCCAGATTTATTCTCCTTGTCAACCGACCTGCCTCCTTGCCCTTGTCATAAAGGCCTCTTTGAGAACTCCCGGTCCTACTACTCGTCTTAATGTAAGATTGAATAGCTTCGGTAATCTCATCGTACTTGAGAGGATCCTTACCCGAAACGTGTGTGGTGATGAACTGCTCGTATGAGCTGGTAAAGGTGTTAGCAACATAACTGTTTTGTCCTCATCTTCAACTTGCACATCCACCTCTGATAAGCAACACCACTCTGAAACTTATTCAGATGTTCCTGCAGATCCCCGATACTTACCCGCATAAACCTTCTCAAGATAATCACAGGTCTCTTTGTTGCTCATGTTGTCACCTCCATCAGCCACTACATGACCCAGTACATGATCTGCAAGATGCAACTCTATTGTGCTCCTTGTCTTGTTCATCTTCTGGCAAACCTTATCTGTGGATCTGCCATATCAACGGCCTATTCTCTAACCCGAGAATAGCCTCGTGCAGATCCTGTAGAATCAGGCCACTCTTCATCCTCCCCCCAAAGCGTGAAGTCTTCTTTACCTCATAAAGGCTCAATAAACGATCTCACATCTTCTGCTTCGACTATGTCTTTGCTGCCTTCCATCGCAAAGTACCAGAGCCGAAACTCGATATCACTTATTGTGGTTTAGGGCCCTAGGATCTCTTCTGGTCTTTACTGGTACTTTATACGATTTAAGCAAAGCTATAGGATAGATGAACTTGAAGAACAAAAACACAACACTGGTTCAGCTAAAATCCTGGCTTACGTGAGAGATCACTAGCACTATGGAGAATAACAACTTGATTTCAAATACTTATTGAAATCCCTATGCTAATCCTCAACTCCCTGCTAGATCTCTCTATCACCATTGGCTCCCGGTTTTCTGTGTTATCTGTCTTCACCCTACAAAATCCCCTGCAGCTCCTATTTATACTGAATAGGGGCTGTTGATACAATTAGGTTTATGACTCCTAAACCTAGTAGGAGAATCCTAATAGAATCTTGAAAGATTACCTTCTTAGAACTTATAGAAAATCCTCTTTCCTTTTTGAACTTAGATTCACCTGCTGAATCCTAACTTCCAAATCATATCAACGAGCCAAATACACAACATTTGTTCCTCCATATCACTGTAGGTTGCCGAAAGTAGATATATTAAATGAGCTAGATTATATTCTTCATTCCAACACTAGTGAAATTGTGAAATACATTGACATTGTTGATAAAATGATGTGAGTTTTGATACTTAAAACCTTTATCTATTTGTTGAGGTATTTTCTGAGCATTTGTTTGGTTTGTTTTCAATGTATTCATCTTACTGTAGGATTAAGGTCTGAACACCCAGGCAATGCCAGTGCCACATTGTGTTCCATAAATATTCTTGTTGTTCAAGCTCTCTAACTCTAGAATCTAGATAACTTTTGAGCTCTTCACTTTAAAAGAGTGAGGGTTATAGGTTTAGTCGGCATCTGTCTAAACTTTTTTCTGTCCAAACTCGCCTTCGAAATTAAATCCATTCTTAGAAAACTTGATCTGGGGTTGAGGGGACAATACTAGAGGAGATTTATCTGGGATATAATTGATATTTGAAATTCTATTTTTGGAGGTAGTGTGCCTCCTTGGATGTATGTATTCAATTCCAGTCACATTTTTAATTTGTTTTGATGGCTATTATTCTGCCATGTAGCATTCCAGTTTCCATTATCTTCAATGTTTGTTATATTTCTCTTGTTAGGTTACACCGGATGCTCATTTCCAGAAAGATCTTGGTTTAGATAGTTTAGATGCTGTGGAAATTGTGATGGCACTTGAAGAGGAGTTTGGGTTTGAGATTCCAGACAATGAAGCAGACAAGATCAACTCCATTGGTCTTGCTGTTGACTTCATTTCCTCTCACCCTCAGGCAAAGTAGGGTTGGCATGAAGCTTCTTTTTATTTGCTGCTGCAAGGAATAGCTGTAGAACTTATGAGCTTCATTTCTCTTTTCCCACATTTTTTCTTGTCAATTCTACTTTAAAAGATAGTATTTTGGTACGCTCAAACTTCAGTGTGCTGGCATTTCCATTTATTGGAAAGCGTGTAATCAACTTCATCACTATTTTGTTTAAATAAATCATTTAGTTTATTGCTTGTCATATCTCAGTCTCATATACTAGTGTTTCATGCATTGTGGTGGAGGTATCGTATACTAGAATGAGACTGGATTAAAATCTAGACTCCAAGATGTTGCAAATATCAGGTATGTAGAATAAAAATTCATCCATAAGTGTCCGATTGATTACAAGTATTAGCTAATTGGATTGCCATATTGGCATGAACAATCATTCCTGCCCAGTGCAAGACTTAGCCTTCCAATTCCCCTTCATTGCTCCCTTGTCTTCTCTTGGCCTATAAGAGAGACTGACTTGGTGGAGAAGACCGAAACAGGAGACCCCAAGTCAGGTCTTGTTGAAAGAATACCCTTGTTCTTCATCGAAACTACAAGTATATTCATTGATCGATTAAATTATGTTTCCTTCATCATAGAGTAGACGACCCAAGTCAGTCAATCATAGAAATGTCGTTGCTTAGAAAGCCTACTTTTCCAGCTGCTGCATTTTTATTTCCCAAAATACATCCTCATTCTGTCATGCACAATATAACCATCCTCGTATTTTTTTTTTGAAAAAAATTAACTTCATTAAAAAATTAACAATTACAATCTTTGCATTCCTTATCATAACGAGAGCGCATATAATTATCCTAGTATTGTCACACAATTGTGCGGCCTGCACAATTAGAAAACTGGGTTGAATTAATCATTAGAACAACAGAAAACACCATCCTAATTGGGTAACGAAACGTTTCATTCGGCTCTCATTGGTTGATTGCAATTGAAAACAGAAGTCTCTACCTCCGCTACGACTTGAACCCACATAAATATTATTTCCATATTCAAGTCCATCCAAGGGCATTGCCGAAATTAGAGAGCGAAGGGTGGGCAATCTCTTGCTTGCACTAATATAAGTTAGCCAAGAACACAAATGCGGTAAAACCCAGTTGAGCTGCAACTTGCAAAAATGTTGAAGCAGCTTTTGCTTCAAGGGGTGCTCTTTTCGCTAATAGCACTCTCCTCACTTTTCAGCAACTTCCATTGTATTTGTTCAAACGCAGAGATCATTTTTGAAGAGCGTTTCCAAGGTATCATCCTTGTTTCTTCTTAGACTAGCTCAAGTTTTACTTTCACTTTCAGTAACAAACTATAATCACCCAGTGTCTAAATGTCTTTGATCTCAACTACTCAACCCTCTTTTCATGTTCTGAGAAACTTTTCACTACTGTTGAGAACCTGTTGATCTCAACTCAAAACCAACTCAAGATGAGAATTGACTTCAGCTCTTGCATATATTCTCTTTTTTAAATCTGTTCTTGTATAATATAATTGATTACAAGAATAAAATACAAGGTGGAACTTCGCATTTAAGTTTGGTTTGGTGATGTACTGATGGTTGGTGTTTGTTTGTTTGTTTGGGTTAATTAGATGGGTGGAAAAGCCGTTGGGTTATGTCCGACTGGAAAAGAAGTGAAGGTAAAGCAGGTTACTTTAAACATCATGCTGGAAAGTGGCATGGAGACCCTGATGATAAAGGTATGCTTCATATTCCTAATTATATGCCACACTAAGCAATTTCTTGTCCTATTTGCCCCCCAAAAAATTATTTGTCATGAGTTTATGAATTTACATATTCACTGTTGTGTTGTAAAGGTTAGCACTTTTGTGTTGCAAAGTAAATGAACCTCATCTTCTAGTGTTCATCATATATTAAACTTTTTTATTAATCTAACCCATGGCTAGAAAACAATCAAGTCTTATTGTTAGTCCTTGGCTAGAATAAATAGTTGTCTGAATCTGCTTATGTTGTTTCATCTAGTTAAAATGTGATTTCTGAAAGAAAAGTTTGTGAATGATAATGTACTGGTTGGTACAAAGTAAGAGTTTCTTACTTTCTATTAAACAGATTCGTTTGATTTTTATGGCTTTTTTTGTTGGGTGAGCCGCTGGTGATTTTATTCTGCTGATGAATGTAGCGTTATTATCATTTGACAGTCAATAGGAAGTAAAGTTTTGACTTTGTGATTGTGTATCTGAAATTGCAGGAATTCAGACATCTAGTGATGCCAAACATTTTGCCATTTCTGCAAAGATACCAGAGTTCATTAATAAGGACAGAACATTGGTCCTCCAATATTCTGTAAGGTTTGAGCAGGAAATCGAATGTGGTGGGGGTTACATAAAGCTTATGTCTGGATTTGTTAATCAGAAGAAATTCAGCGGGGATACTCCATACAGGTTCTTTCTTTGTACACAATCTATGCACGTTTCTATTCCTAGAACTGACAAAAAGTACAAGTCTCAATTTTAATATTAATTATGCTGAATTTTATCTGTAGTTTAATGTTCGGACCAGATATATGTGGAACCGACACAAAGAAACTCCACGTTATACTCTCCTACCAAGGCCAGAATTACCCCATCAAGAAGGATTTACAGTGTGAAACTGACAAGTTAACTCATTTCTACACGTTTATTCTAAGGCCTGATGCAACTTATAGTGTCCTCGTTGACAATAGAGAAAGGGACTCTGGAAGCATGTATACAGACTGGGATATTCTTCCACCGAGAAAGATCAAGGATGTTGATGCAAAGAAGGTAGATTAATTTCATAATGCTCTAAGGTTCTATCATTCTTACATAGTAATCTGTAGATTAGATCAGTTAATACTTCATTATGCTAATGTTTTCAAATTTCTGTTTCCTTTCTCTTTATCTAAGTAACATTTACCATTTCACAGCCTGCAGACTGGGATCTTAGAGAATATATTGATGATCCGAATGACATTAAACCTGAGGTATGGAACCTTTCTTTCGTTTCCCAAGGCTTTGTCTCTGTGATTGTGCATAAGTAATGTCTTATTGATGCATATCTTGGTATTGCAGGGATATGATTCAATTCCAAAAGAAATTCCAGATCCAAAAGCCAAAAAGGTTAGTTGATGTATAATGTGTTATATAAACAAAGCTACCACAAAGCTACATATCCGACTTCTGTTTAGCCTTTTATTTAATTTTTTGTTATATTAATTGGCCCTTCGTTGTGGTAATTGAACCATGAAAAAGCTACTGCCATATTATCCAATTATTCCTTATCCTAGTTTTGCTATTAGAACTGTGACTTATGTCCACATATGCTTTGATGCATATGAGAAGAAATTAGGCTAATAATAGTACGTGTTATTTTCCTCTTCTAATTAGCCCGATGACTGGGATGAAGACGAGAATGGTCTATGGAGAGCTCCTAAGGTACCAAATCCAGCTTACAAAGGACCATGGAGACGTAAGGTAGGTTGACTAAGCTTTTAAGAAGTAACCAATAAAACTTAAGGTCATTCTTTTGGCATGCAGTTTCTATTTTCCAACTTGTGACTTGTACTTACATTTCAGAGAGTCAAGAATCCTAACTATAAAGGGAAATGGAAGACTCCTTGGATTGATAATCCAGGTATGGTTCAGTAAATAAATACTTGCTTTGGCCAGGGTACTATTGGTTATTATAACTACAAAGCTTAAAACAAATATGTCAAGTTTTTTTAATTTCATTTTACTTCTATGCAGAGTTTGAAGATGACCCTGATCTTTATGTGCTTAAGCCGATTAAGTATGTTGGGATTGAGGTTTGGCAGGTAGGACCGCACAGCATTATCAATATCTGAATTTAAGGATCTTATATTTATTTAAGTGTTAATGGGATGAAATAATGTGGTGTAGGTAAAGGCTGGTTCAGTTTTCGACAACATTTTAATTTGTGATGAACCAGAGTATGCAAAACAAGTTGTTGAGGAAGTATTCTCTAATAGAGAGGTCAGTGAGCCTCTCTTGACTGTAATTGGCATTTACTAGTTCATTGTCATCCTGCTCACAATAGTTATTTTATTTGTTACTACAGGTTGAAAAGGAGGCTTTTGAAGAAGCGGAGAAAAGGAGGAAAGCGCAAGAGGAAGAGGTATCATATGCCATAATCACTGCTTGGGAGAACTTTCTGGTTTAATTAAATGAGTTTCATTCGTAAGTATTTTGTGCTCTTATTTTACAGGAAGCTCAAAGAGCAAGAGAAGAAGGTGAAAAGAGGAGACGAGAAAGAGGTCATGATCGACGGTATCGAGACAGACATAGAGACAAATACAGAAGGGTAAGCATCAATCTTCCATCTGAAATGTAGATATAGGTTTTCAGCTTATCAGATTACCCTTGATGAACATTGTTTGGTTTTTTTAATGACACTCAGTTTAAGCTTTTAGTTAATTTGAATGTTTCTCTAATCCACTTCTAATTTGGATGTTTATACTCTGCAGCATCGTGATTGGGACGATTATGATCATGTAAGCATCAATCTTCTGTTTTATTTTTGTTGGTTAGTTAACTTTTTCAATGGCATTGAAGAATTACAGTAAATAAAGGTGTGAACACCACTTAGAGATGACCTCTTTCAATTGGTTTTGCAGGATGAGCTCTGATTTGATGCTGTTGTCTTCTTGGTCTTGGTTCCATATACGAGAGATTCTGTCATTATTTTGGATGTAATGACTTATTTCCAATCTTTGCATTGCCCTTGCTCGCTCGTGTCACTTTTATTTTTCTAAGTATGGATGCATTTTCCTTCGCCTTTATTAGGTACCACTTGACTGTATAGAGTATCCATTGTTGAAGAAGGCAGTAGTTGCCCTACAGGCTACAGCCTTGACTTAAAACTGCTATAATCAATAACAGAAGATAAATTACATCAATAACAGAAGAGAAATGACATCAGTTGTTTTCCATGTTATACATTTTGCATACCTGGACAAGGTCCTTGCCCAGGTACTTTTCTACTCCTGAACGTTGAAAGAGAAGCGACTCTAACCTGACTGAAAATCACAAGACAATTAAAGGAAAGCGAAACTAACTAGCAAGTGAAAGTTACAATTTCAAAAGCATTGAAGGGTTCTATGTTAGTACAATTTTACTTGGGAAAGCACAAGTGGTCATACTATGCTTCTCTCTTGATTAAACTTTAAACAACTAACCAAATATGCCTATGTTCTTGTTCATTCAGGGCACATGAATCTAATTATGCGGCCCTCTCAATATTATTGTCAACCAGTGGCAATCCTTTATGAACTGAATACC
Source organism: Comarum palustre (assembly GCA_951800085.1). Classification (NCBI taxonomy): domain Eukaryota; kingdom Viridiplantae; phylum Streptophyta; class Magnoliopsida; order Rosales; family Rosaceae; genus Comarum; species Comarum palustre. Next base: position 19,926,634 of record OX637587.1, on the reverse strand, counting down.
TGCAAAATTCTCTACAATACCAAATTTGAAACTTTCAACAATCCAACACCTTCCATTGAGTGGCAATGGCCTTTGTTACTATGACAATTTTAGCAAAACTACTAAAATTTACAATCCTCATGATGGTCCCTCCCCATGGGATTAAACATACAATCAACGGTCAAACCAAAAACGTCATTCACTTGAGGTGATGTTGCATCATTTAGAAACAAGTGAAGAAAACGGCTATCTTCTTCTAACAGAAGAACTTGATCCACGTTGGATTGCAGCTGGCTGTTGTGCTTGGCCAGCAGCAGAGCGTCCAACATCCTGTTCGTCAGCCATGTTCATTGCTTGGGTTACGGCATTCATAACAATTAGCCCAAGTGGGATCAGGTACATCCACTGATACAAGCAGTCCAGTAGAGTCAATTAATAAAAGAGATATATAATACATGCATGTGATAGTTATGAGTACTGCAGACAAAACACCAGGAAAACTCACATATTTAGCCCAAAAAGACCGTTCTTGTGGCGGTACAACTTCACCATCTACTCCCTCAGCACCAAAAATCTCCTCAGAAAACACTGGAGCTCTGTGGAACATTTTATAGAGATTAACTTTAGGGGGATTCACAATAATAGACTGAGTTAATTATAAACACAAAGCGATCATTCTACTGATTGCCGCTGCATAGGTTCTAATAAAGAATACAGATTAGAAACATAATCTTATTTGCATTTTCAATCAACTATGGAACATATTTAGATAAACACACCTTATATCAATGGATATCTAATCATATATATAATCAGTGTCTTCACCTTTTCTAGTTGATTGGTTTGAAATGATTAAGAGCTTTCAGTAAGAGTTTAGCAACACAACATGCAAGGAACTGAGGATACAATGAACAGAGAGCATCTCACCTTGGTGCCTGTTCACTGTTCTTCAAAACAGTGTGAGAGTTGAATGACCATTTTGAAGGCTGAAAGTACAAATCAAAGAAGATAGTCACATTATTTAACAAGACTGCCACAAAGCCTCAACTTATTAGAGTAGCCCACTCGCCTATCATAATTTTTCATACCCTCCCTCACCACCTATAATAACCCCAGTGCTACAAAGCCTCAGCTTTTACTCACACAAAGAGGGGTTCATCTCATGTGGTCTGTGAAGAAGCCTGGACTTTATTTATACCGATATATTATCACATACCAGGTTCTATAACAAGCAAATAGAACTAAAGAAAGACCGATCCTCACTTACAAGTTTCAGTTGCCGAGGATATGGACATGCCCCAGGGGAACCATAGTTAACTGCCAGAATATTAACTCCATCCTGCAAAAAAAAATTAACCTTTGAGATATTGCACAAGACTAGATGGTTGTAAATAAACATGATCTATTAATGAAGTGTTCAGAAGGTTGATTTTAGAAGCTTTATAGAAATGAGGATTACCGTGTGTATAACAAAGTGTTCATCCAAACCCTCTCGCAGAAGACATCTCTGGATATACAAATATATTGTTAGATAAGCGTAAATACAATAATTAGAAAAGTATTATATTAAAATCGTTGCTCAATAAAGGATGCTTAAGACTTGCTGCTTTCACTGATGAAACAACATAATCCCTCCCAGGAGGATTCGTGACACTGGATGGCAATCTTATACTATAGAAGTCATCTTTTTTCAGCAGCGTCTGCAAAGATACATTTCAAATTAAGTTAAGAGTGCAAATTCATCACAGTCAAACTCCATCAAAGCAAGAAACACCAGTTTAGGGTGAGAAAAATACAGAAAATTTCTCTTTCTCATCTTCAGTAAAAGCATTCCTTGAAAATCGAAGCTTCGTTAGCGTCTGTTATCAATAAAATGAAGCCGTATGTGATTACAACTAGTAAATAACAAAGCACAGAGCTTCGCAATCAGCACATAAAGGTGAATCATTCACTACTTAAAACTAAAAATACACTAATTACCATCTGACAATAAAACACAATAGAATCCGGTACAAAATCACAAAGAGTGAGCTCAGAACCATCGATTAACCGCAGTAAATAAGCGAAGATGAAGCAACAAACCTGGCCGCCATAATTCCAAGTCTTCAAGCGAGCACTGAAGGTACCGGCGGGAGAGAATTCAGAGTCGCCGAAGGCGTGATGGAGCTCGAACTGGATCTTTGAGTCGGTGTCTTGATCGGAGGACCTCCTCCTTGTGGTCGGTTGCGGCGTCGCCGGCGACGGCGAAGATCGTGTGTAAGTGAGATCGGGAGACTTGCTTTGCACCCCTCCTTCCAGACCGAACTCCTCGTCGTCGAGCAAAAGCTCATCGGATTGAAAACCTACTGCAACTGCCAGGACGGCGGAGATTGCAAAGAGCCAAACCAATCGGCCGGAGGAGAGAGAGAGCGCCATCACTGCGTGTTTGGATTTTACTTTGTGACCTGCACTGAATCTAATATCAGAGGCTAGAACGACTTATGAAACAGTATTGGGCCTGAAATTGGGCCCAAATAGTCAAACGGGGCAAATTTAGAAATATATAAAAGTCCAAGGGCGTGACAGCAAACCAGATATTAATGACGCACGCTCGAGACGCGAAAACAAATCAAATCCTAACCGTCTTTCTTTTTAATTTCCCAAATCCAGAGCGAACCCTAATCTGGAGGAGTAGAGAGATGGACGCGCTGAGGAAGCAGCTGGACCAGCTGATGGGGGCGAATCGGAACGGCGACGTTCGGGAGGTGAATCGTAAATATTACGATCGCGATGTGTGTCGCCTCTACCTCGTCGGACTCTGCCCCCACGAGCTTTTCCAATTAACGGTAAACCAAATCTTTCATCTCTGTTATGATTTCGATGAGATTTGGATTAGCGGATTCAGTTTGATTTCGTTTGTTTGGTTTCAGAAAATGGATATGGGACCCTGCCCCAAGGTTCACTCTCTGCAACTCAGAGAAGAGTATCTTTTTTAACGATGCATTGCTTCGATTTAGATTAAATGTCGATTTCAGTAAATATTTGAATACTAGTGGAGCTTAACACTTAATAGATACAAAGAGGCTAGGATACAAGGAACTGATAACTATGACAGAGACCTGGAGGATGTCATAGACAGGCTCATTGTTGAATGTGATCGGAAAATTTCTAGAGCCCTTAAGCGACTCGAGGATGACGATGCAAAAGCTGCTATTGCAATTTCTGTCTCCGAGGTTACTCAGGTGATCCGTTATTCGTTTCATTTACTCGCTGTTGGTTATCAGTTTTGTTTCATTTGCAAAAGTGTATGACTAACTGTGTACTGGTTCCGTTGCGACTGCAGTCGCCGGAGATACTTGAGTTGTCAAAGCAGATCAAAGAGAAGCTCGAAGAAGCTGATAGATTCGGTAACCTTTTCGTATTTACTAGATAACTTCTGCTGTCCATTATACTTCAAAGTTTATTTTATTTTATTTTAATATTTTGTGACAATATCATATTGTTATTTAAATCTTCAAATTTGCACAGATCTTGAAGGCAAGACTGATCTTAAGATTCGAGCTCTGGAGATATTAGAAGATCTCAGGGGCAAGAGAGCAGACAAACAGGTACTTATAACTTTCTTGGAATTAATATAAACTTATAAACTGAATTATCTTTGTGCTGTTCCTTATGTTGTTCGCTTATTGGCAAACTTTCATTACTTTGTAAACAGTCGATGCTTCTTTTGGATGCTTTCAATAAGGATAGGGCAGCTTTACCTCAACCCCTGCCAAATCCACCACCTTTGGCTCTGTTGCCTGTAATCGTTCCTGACGCTCGTACACAGGAAATGATAAATGAAAAGTTGAAGAAGGCGGAGGACCTTGGTAAATGAATAGTTTGTCAATTTTGAATAGGGTCCTGTCATCGCTAATTTTGTGTACAAAATGAATGTGATCCTTCATTTACATTCATGAACATCTATATACTCTACTCCGATCGTCTGAAATAGGTGGTAGTGAATTCCCTGCATTTTGTTTGATAAAGTTATGGTAATGGTTTGGTTGCTGAGTTTTGTGCTATACACACAATTACTTTCAATTCAAACTGATTGTTTTTGTTTTCTTTTTCTTTTCTCTTATTTATCGACTGCAAAGATTATAGCCTGAAACAGAATGGATTTACAATGTTGGCATATTCACTCGTCCATTTTCATTTTGTATGTTTGCTTTTGGAACGATGTCTTTACCTTATGCAGTTAGATTATATTATTAGGCACTTTAACTTGAAACTGTTTGTTTATCAAATGTTACGCATCTGATCCATAAAGCTTGTTATCATCTCTAGGTGAGCAAGGAATGGTTGATGAGGCGCAAAAAGCGTTGGAGGAAGCTGAAGCACTGAAAAAGGTATGTTTGAATAAATAATAATTCATTTGTCTTTGTAATTGTTAATATCTTTTTTATTCAATGTCTTGGATCTGTTGTGTTATTCAAGTAGGTAAGTTACTTACTTACTTACCAATTCACCATGAGGGACTGCATTTGTTTTCAGTTGCCTGCCAGGCAGGAGCCTATCCTGGATTCCTCCAAGTATACTGCTGCAGATGTGCGAATTGTGAGTCCAGTCTTCTTCTGTTTAATCTGTCTATTATTTATTTATTTATGGTAACAAAGAATAATTATCTGCTATATAAATCTTCCATTTCACATGTAAAGTACTCATACAGATTGCTTCATCACTTTGATACCTGCAATGCTTTCTTGCCCAGTATTTACTGTTAGCTTCTTAATTTTGCTGTTGTTTCAGACGGATCAAAAGCTGCGTGTCTGTGACATCTGTGGAGCATTTCTTAGTGTTTATGACAGGTAAAGGTTAATCGTGAATACCATTGCAGCCCTAATTTTTAGATTTTTAGGTCACACAAAATTAGAATTTGGGGTTTCAAGTGCTTCAGCTTTTGACCCAACGATATACCTTGTCACCAGCAGGCTCTTGTGCCCAGTTTTACGAGGATAACTTTTGCAGCTAAAGAATGTGCGTCTTTTTAATTTTTTATCTATATTTGTAGATCATGCTATTGTTGACTAGACATTTTATGGGAAATCTCTACTATACATCAAAAAACCTGTTGGGGCTATTGCATGTCTGAAGTAACTATGCTGAGTTTCTTATGTTGTTTTCAGTGATCGTCGTTTAGCTGATCATTTTGGTGGGAAACTTCATTTAGGCTATATGCAAATCCGTGAGAAGTTAGCAGAGCTGCAGGTATGATGATTGTTCTATATTTATATAAACTTTCTTCTGTTGCTTTCTGTTTTTATATTGTAAACAAAAGAGGAATCACTAGTTGTGCCCTTGATAATGATGTTATCATCATTGGGCATAAGAGCATATTGTAATCAAAGCATTTCAATTTACCTTCCATGTTTCCTAGTTACTTACAAAGTACACTTTGAGAAATTTGGCTCAGGTGGTCTGGTATTGTGTCTAACTTATAGTGTTCTCATTTTGTGGTATATGTAAGTATCTTTTTGTGAAGATTTCCAATATTATTGAGTTGCTTCTAAAGGTTCCAAAGAGCAAATTTTTTATTGTCGTATGCCATCTCCAAGGAATTATGCATTGTTTCTGGGTAAAGATGTATATGTATTGTATCTATGCCATGAAATGGAGATCGAGCCTTGGGTCATACTTTCTAAAATGCTACCCTTCTTAGCTTAGGCATGTTACTGGGTAGAACTCTTTTCAGTTTTGAGGAATTTAAAGATTTTGTTTTTTGGTCACAGTTGGTCTATTTATGAGAATTGAGTGCATAACCCACTTAATTGACCTGAAGGATGTCTTGATGTTAGGTTTGCAAATTTTCTTTTACCCTACTGGAAATTTACATATTGAAACTCATGTTACTCTTCGATGTACTGTTTCAAAACTGTAGGAAACAAATCACTCTAACAACGATTATCCATAATATCCTTCTGCATTATATGGATAGACTTTGTTTTTGTTAACAAGTTAAGTCACTTCTAGATGTCGGGTTTTGTGATATGCTTGTATGCAAACTCATGGACGATTTTTGTATTTTTTTTTTGAAATATGAAGGGAGATATTCTGGTCAGTTGGCCTTCCGATTTTATACGAATGTCCATGTGTATTGGGGGGCTGGGGTCGATTTCTTTCAGCTGCTGTGCTGTTTGGCTCATTGTTACCAATTTATTTCCATCTTATTAACAAAATCGGTTTTGATTTCAGGCAGAGAAAAACAAGATTCGCAAGGTTGATAGATATGATGAAAGAAGGTGCTACTCAATATGTTCTTAAAAATCTCCTTGTATCATATATTGTATGCATGAAGTTATTATAAATCTAATTCATGTCTTCTACTTTGATTATTTGCCATATAGATCAAAAGAGAGAAGCAAGGAACGTGATAGAGAACCTAGTAGGGACAGAAAACGTGGCGATAGCCGTGACCGGGGGAGGGATCTTGATCGTAGGAGCAGAGATCAGGATAGGTACTATGATCGTGATCGTGGAGAGCGTGACAGAGATTCAAACCGTTCCCACAATCATGATTCAAGAAGTCACCGTAGGTCACGCTCTCGGTCACGGGAACGTTCCAAGGATTATGATCGCCACAGGTGACTGCTCATCCATTGTAGCTATTTTCTTGCCTTATTATGTGTTTTCATCAGTCCTTTTAGAGTTGATGCAGTGTCTGATTTTCACTCTTGGACAACGCCAGGAATGAAAATCAGTGGCATGACATCATCTGTGCTTGATATAATCAAGTTTTCAACATTTTATGCAGATTGGAACAACCTTAATAAAACAGTGTATCATAATGAACAAAATGCCAAAATCCAGGCAAAAATTTATTTAAAACCGTCTTCGCAATTTGTCTGTTACACGGCTTTTTTTATTCTTTGTCAGCAATTAAAGAAGAAATGGCCTCCCTTTCTGTTGTTTCCTATTGTCTTACCTAAATATTTTTTTTGGGAGGACATGAAAGTTGCTACTTTATTTTGATCACAAGCCATGTTCGACTCCTTAGTTGCTGGCCGATTAAATTTGAAGCTGCTCTTTTTACTAGCATGTGCTTTCTGGTCGAGTCACATTCATGTGTGTAGAACCATCATCTGATATTTTAATTCGTTCTTTCAGGCGGTACGACCGATACTAGGTCTTGATTTGAAGTGTGGAAAGAGGATATTTTGTTTTCCTCTCTCGATCAGTTTTAAAACTTATGTACCAAGATGGTTTAATGTTCCTAAGTTTTTTGTTTGGAGTTGAGCTTCTCCTGTGATGGATGTAAGGACTGCATAGTTTTTCTCAACTAAGTATTTAAGAGGTATGTATGAGAGGTATGCTTTATTGTCTTGATATATCTTTATCTTTGTTCATATTTTCTTGATATATGACTGATCCTTGGCCAACAAATAGAGATGTAAATCTTAAGAAATCACTCCCTTGTCGAAATCCAACGCCGTGTTAAAGATATATGTTAGTTGGCTCTTACATTCAGCTACCATTGTCTAATCAGTACATGTAGTGTTTGGAAAGGGTGATGGGATGAGAACCTAACTTTTCAAGAAATCATCTGGCACTCATAACGAAGATGTAAGGTAAGATTTCTTTAGTGCTGTTCTATCAATCCGTGTTCTGTCTGAGTTGTAGTTGTGAGGTGTTGAAATTATACTGCGAAACGGATATTGTCTGAATTGTAATGTGATTGCATTAGAAAGTTCAATTGGTCCAGTTAAATATTTTCAAACCAATTCCAATTTATGAATCAAGTGATTTCCACAAAGCTTATTCATTTGGCTATTTGGTTAATTTCAACTAGTATAATCAGGTATGCCTCATAAGCCTTAGCTTGGTGAGCCATGTAGTGTGCTTTACCTTGCCTCCCGTTGGCCCGCACACTCAACTTGGATTTGCAGTATAACTGTAAAGTTATATTGGAATGCTAAACTTGCCTTTTTGTGTCCTCATGTCATCTCGGAAAACAAATATCATTTGCTCTGAAGAGCTCTGTTTTGGAATGGTATAAACTGAATCGGTTTGTTATTTTCGGGTTGTCTGTTGAAGAACCTATGTATGATGATTTTGGTAATAAGGATAGTATGGCATGTAAAAAGAAGACTCAATTTTGACCCCAAAACCTGTGTGCTGTAGTAAGGGATTTTGGTTGAAATGTTATGTATGAAATCTTTATACACTGATCGGTTTGATATTTTCGTGTTGTGTCAATTGGAGTTTATATGAATCATGACTTTTGTAATAGGGAAAATATGGTAGATAAATAAGAACACTTGATTTTTATACTAAAACTCATGTGCTATAGTAAGGGATTACAGTTGAAATCTTACAAAACTCGTATAACCTAATCGATTTGGTATTTTCGTGTCCCATTCATTAGAGAAAAATTTATGAACGATGATTTTGGTAATATGGATAGTGTAACAGGTAAAAAGCATACTCAATTTTGACCTTAAAACTTGTGTTATAACAAAGGATTTTAACCTAAATAATATAAAACCACTATGCCTTAATGAGTTTGATAGTTTTGGGTTCCTCAGTTAAAGAACATATGTATCAAGACTTTGGTAATATGAAAAGTAAGATAGAGAAAAAAGAAGTCTCAATTTTGACATCAAACCCTGTGTTATAAGGGATTTCGGTTGAAATCTTATGAAATTTCTATACGTTAATCGGTTTGATATTTTCAGGTTCCGTTAGTTGGAGAAGAACATATGTATCGTGAATTAGTAATAGGGATAGTAAGACAGAGAAATAAGAACACTCAATTTTTGCCTCCAAACTCGGGTGCTATACGCAAAGGATTCAAATGAAATCTTATGAAACCTATGTACGCTAGTAGGTTTGATATTGTTGGATTCCGTCAGTTGGAGAAGAAAAATATGAATGATGATTTTGGTAATAGAAATAGTATGGTACCTAGCGAAATAAAGAAGACTCAATTTTTACCTTAAAATAAAGGATTTCAGTTGAAATCATACCAAACTCATATAACCTAATCGGTTTGATATTTTCGGGTTCCGTCGGTTGGAAAACTACATACATATCATGATTTTGGTAATCAGAATAGTGTGGTACCTAGCGAAATAAAGAAGACTCAATTATGACCCTAAAACTAAAGCAAGGGATTTCGGTTGAAATCTTGCGAAAGATGTAGACGCTAATTGGTTTGATATTTTTCAGTTTCCCTCAGTTAGAGAAGAACATATGAATCATAAATTTGGTAATAGGAAAATTATGGAAGAGAAAAAAGAACACACAGTTTTTACCCCAAAACACATGTGCTATAGTAAGAAATCTCGGCTGAAATCTTACTAAACTCGTTTAACCTAATCGATTTGGTATTTTATGAAATTTCTATACGTTAAACAGTTTGGTAGTTTTGGGTTCTGTCTGTTGGAGAAGAACCTATGAAGGATGATTTTGGTAATAGGGATAGTATGGTAGGTAAAAAGAAGAAACAATTTTGACCCTAAAACCAGTGTGTTATAGAAAGGGATTTCTGCTAAAATCTTATGAAACCTCTACATGCTAATCGTCTCAATATTATGGGGTTCTGTCAATTGGAGAAGTTCATATGTATTATGACTTTGGTAATAAGGAAAGTATTGTAGAGAAATAAGAACACTCAATTTTTACCCAAAAACTCATGTGTTATAGTAAGAGATTTCGGCTGAAATCTTGCTATGAACTCGTTTAACCTAATCGGTTTGGTATTTTTGAGTTCCGTCCATTGGAGATGAACCTATGAATGATGATTTTTGGTAATATGGCAAGTATGACAAGTAAAAAGAATACTCCATTTTGACTCCTAAACCTGTGCGTTATAGCAATGGATTCCGACAGCAATCTTATTAAATTTCTAACCCTAATAGGTTTGATATTTTCAGGTTCCGCTAGCTGGAGAAGAAAATATGTATCATGAGTATTAATAAGGAATGGTAGAGAAATAAGAACATTCAATTTTTACCCCGAAGCCTATGTGCTATATAGCAATGATTTCGGCTGAAATCTTACAAAACTCGTATAACCTAGCCAGTTTGGTATTTTTTAGTTCCGTCTGTTGGAGAAGAACCTTTGAATGATGATTTTGGTAATATGGAACGTATGGCATGTAAAAAGAATACTCGATTTTGACTCCTAAACCCGTGCGTTATAGCAATGGATTCCGGCAAAAATCTTATTGAACCTCTATACGTTAATCAGTTAGATATTTTTAGGTTCAATAAGTTGGAGAAGAACATATGTATCATGACTTCGGTAATAGGGAAAGTAGGATAGATAAATAAGAACACAATTTTTTCCTCAAAGCCTATGTGTTATAGTAAGTGATTTCGGCTGAAATCTTACAAAACTTGTATAACCTAATCGGTTTGGTGATTTCGAGTTCCGCCTGTTGAAGAAGAACATATGAATGATGATTTTTGTAAAATGGATTGTCTGGCAGGTAAAATGAAGAGTCAATTTTGACCCAATAACTCGTGTGTTATAACAAGGGATTTCAACCGAAATCATATGAAACCTCTATACCCTAATCAATTTGATATTTTCAGGTTCTGTCAATTAGAGAAGAACATATGTATCATGACTTAGTCATAGGGAAATTATGTTAGATAAATAAGAACACTCAATTTTTTCCTCAAAACCTGTGTGCTATAGTAAAAGATTTCGGTTGAAATCATACAAAACTCGTATAAACCTAAATTTTCAAGTTCCGTCCATTGAAGAAGAACCTACAAATGATGATATTGTTAGTAGGGAAACTATGGCAGGTAAAAAGAAGACTCAATTTTGACCCCATAGCAAGGGATTTCTGTTTAGGGTTTAGCCCCATAACACGAGTGCTATATAGCAAGGGATTTCGGTTGAAATCTTATGAAACTTCTAACCCTAATCGGTTTGATATTTTTGTATTCCTTCAGTTGGAGAAGAACATATGTATCATGACTTTGGTAATATGGAATTATGGTAGCTAGAGAAAAAGAAGTCTTAATTTTGACACCAAAACCCGTGTATTATAACAAGGGATTTCGGCAGAAATCTTATGAAACCACTATACGCTAATCGGTTTGATATTTTCGAGTTCCGTCTGTTGCAGAAGAACCTATGAATGATGATTTTGGTAGTAGGGATAGTATGGCAGGTAAAAAGAAGACTCAATTTTGATCCCATAACACGAGTGTTATAGCAAGGGATTTCAAATGAAATCTTATGAAACTTCTAACCCTAATCGGTTTGATATTTTCAGGTTCCGTCAGTTGGAGCAGAACATATGTATCATGAATTTGATAAAAGGGAAATTATGGTAGAGAAATAAGAAAATTCAATTTTTACTCCAAACCTCGTGTGATATAACAAGAGATTTCAGCTTAAATATTACAAAAGTCGTATAACCTAATCGGTTTGGTATTTTCGGGTTCCATCTGTTGTAGAAGAACCTAAGAATGATGATTTTGGTAATAGGGATAGTATGGTAGGTAAAAAGAAGACTCAATTTTGACCCCAAAACACATGTGCTATTGTAAGGGATTTCAGTTTAAATCTTATGAAACATCTATACGCTAATCTGTTCGATATTTTTAAGTTCTGTCACTTAGAGAAGTTCATATGTTCACGAATTTGGTAATAAGAAAATTATGGTATAGAAATAAGAAAACTCAATTTTTACACCAAAACTCGTGTGCTATAATAAGACATTTCGCCTGAAATCTTACAATACTCGCATAACCTAATCGATTTGGTATTTTCGGGTTCCGTCTGTTGTAGAAGAACCTTAGAATGATGATTTTTTTAATAGGGATAGTATGACAAGTAAAAAGAAGTCTCAATTTTGACCTCAAAACCCGTGTGCTATAGTAAGGGATTTCAGACTTTCAGTTGAAATCTTATGAAACTCGTGGTTCGATGTTTTCAGGTTTTGTCAGTTGGAGTAGAACATATGACTCATGAATTTGGTAATGCGGAAAGTGGAATATAAATAAGAACACTCAATTATTACACTAAAACTAGTGTGCTATATTAAGAGATTTCAGCTAAAGTCTTGCAAAACTTGTATAACCTAATCGTTTTGGTATTTTCGGGTTTCGTCCTTTGAAGAACCTATTGATTATGATTTTGTGATTAGGGATAGTATAGAAGGTAAAAAGAAGGCTCAATTTTGATTCCAAAACATGTGTGTTATAATAAGGGATTTCAGGTGAAATCTTACGAAAGTCGTAGACGCTAATCAGTTGGATATTTTCAGGTTCATTCAGTTAGAGAAGAACATATGTATCATGACTTTCTAATTGGTAAAGTATGTCAAAGAAATAAGAACATTCAATTTTTACCCCCAAACCCGTGCGCTATAGGCATAGATTTCGACTGAAATCTTATGAAACATCTATTCGCTTGTTGGTTTGATATTTTCGGGTTCCTTCAGTTGGAGAAGAACATATATATCATGACTTTGTAATAAGGAATGTATGGTAGAGATATAAGAACACTCAATTTTTACCCCAAATCCTAGTGCTATAGCAAGAGATTTCAGCTAAAATCTTACAAAACTCGTATAACCTATTCGGTTACGTATTTTCGCATTTCTTCCCTATGAATGATGTGATGATTTTGGTAATAAGGTTAGTATGGCAGGTAAAAAGAAGACTCAAGTTTGACCCAAAAACCCATGTGCTATAGCAAGGAATTTCGGCTGAAATCTTACGAAACTCGTATAACCTAATCGGTTTCATATTTTTGGGTTCTTTCGGTTGGAGAACAACCTATGAATGATGATTTTGGTAATAGGGATAATATGATAGGTAAAAAGTGACTCAATTTATCCCCAAAACAAGTATGTTCTAGCAAGGGATTTCAGCTGAAATCTTGCAAAACCTCTATACACTAATCAAAGTTTATATTTTCGGGTTCCGTCAGTTGGAGAAGAACATATGTATCATGACTTTAGAAAAAGGAATAGTGTGGTAGAGAAAAAATAAGACTCCATTTTGGCAATAGGAAGGGATTTCGACTGATATCTTTTCACCACACCCAAATAGAGGGCGAAGAAGGCGACGAAGCTCGAGTAGGGCATGGACCTGTAGAGGCCCAACAAGGGGAGCAGCGGCTCGAAGACGAGGCCCAATTTGGGGAACTGGAGAAACAGGTAGCGACCGTACTGGAGGGAATTGAAGGGAAGAGACGGCGGAGATTAACCGATCTGTGGCCGACGTGGGAGTGCCGGAGGACATGCAAGTGATGGTCTTCGATTTGGGTTTGGGGAAAGAGAGCCACCCGGTGGAGGGGAACGACGACCGGAATCTGGGTAGGGCTAGGGTTTTGGGAGTAGTCGGCGACAGGCCGTGGAGGAGACGTAGGGAGGCCACGGACAAAATGAGAACTGAGACTGCTTCGTTTATTAATGAAAAAGAAACAGGCCTGTTGGTGTAAAGAAAAGGCCCAACATTTTTCCAAGGCCCAAAGGTAGCACTAGTAAACCTTTTCATCCGAGATCAGGTCCTCATATATTTCAGACTTGAAGCGCAGCCAGATCCTACTCTCACGATTCCAAAATTTTAATTTGTACCACAGCATACATAAAGATAATACCCCGAGGAAATCGGTTTATATGTCATTTACAGAAGACTGAATCAAACTCAATACACAACTGAACAACCAATACATCATTCATTGTACCCAATAATAACAAGCAAACTTATATATGATAACACCAATTGACATAAATTTCAAGCAAATTTGTGAACCAGAACCAACCGGACCCAATGCCCATGTCTGACTCTTGGCTCTACTAATATTACTATATGTAGACCAACCAACCCAATCTTCATCGTGTCTCCTTTCGTCCTGTCTCTCTCTCTCTCTTCTCCTTAACAAAATTGTTCTAGTTTTGCCCGCAAAGACACACAAGCATCGGACAGACATGTCAGTCCAGAACAGCAAGCAAGCACACATATTCAGAGGCCAAAACAGATCTGTCATCCACTTCAGGCTAAAGGAGAAAACATAAAATAAACTAAACACCCTCAGCTTGACTTGATTGAGATTACTTAAACTGTACCTCTCCCCTCCTGTGCAATCTATGATGCAGCCCTCAGTTTACTTCTTTCACCAGCATCTTGTGGTTCATTCTGCAGTTCGATAAACGATAATATCAATCAATATTAGCTCAAAGAGAGACATTACGGAGAAACAAAGATCAAGTCATTTAGGAATGATCACGCTCAAAGCTATCACATGTGAAATAAGATAAATATCATCTATAAACAGTAAACAGAGAGTAAGTGAATAAGAAATACTCATTGTGGCGAAACAAATGCTATCTACATAAAGTTCAATTGGAAGATGAGGAAACAAAAATACATATATATTAATTGGGGCAATGAGCTTAGTGCCTCCAGATTGTACTAGATGAAGTTATAATAATAATATGCTCGAGTCAGCATTATCACGCTTAGAATACCAGATGGATTTAAAAACTGTAAACAGGAAGCAATACAACACAACAGACTGAGAACAAACCAAGTTGGAAGTTGGAAAAGAAAAGTATTTTAATGAAATGTACCAGGTCAAAAGATAAATATGCATCAGAACAACCACAGACATTGTTCTACTGCATGAGGATTTCTATCCATTTCTAATTCAAGTAGAAATGCCTCTCATCTGTAAACTCCTCAATCAAGCTTGTGCCAATAGCTCAAACTGGTGGGAGGAGTCAACAAAGAGTTCATCTAATGTACTAGGGCAGGGTTTATGTGAAGTTCTCCTAGATCATGGACATGGGAATAATCACCATCTGTAATGCTCCTAAAACTGTCAAAAGCATCGACTATTGTGAAGATGCAATATCAACATCATATATTTTTCAACTCCACATTTCAAATTACGGATGTACTTAAAATTCTCAACAAACACTGGTTATAGCTATTTTCTTTCAATCAATTCGAATTTACCCTACAAGTATGATGCACAACATTTCCTATTAGACAATCACATACACCAACACAAATCTGCAGATAACAGAAAGACTAGCAAACAATCCAACATCACCAATCAGAGCTCAAATTCACAATCACGTATAAGCAACCCAAGCAATGGAGAATTGGAAATGAAATCGGAATCTACCTTGAGGTTGAGGTGAGAGGAGGAGGCGTCATTGGAAGAAGACGACGAAGGATCAAGAGCAGTGCAATCAGGCGGAGACTCGAAAAGCGACAAAGAGAACTGCTTGTCAACAACGCCGACATCGAAGTAAATGAGGCCGGAGCTGGGCACATCGACGCGTATACCTTTCACCGGAAACCAAAGAAAGAGCTCCTGAGCGGAGACGCCGGATAAATCGGCGATGCTGCCGAAGGAGAGAAGCCCGGAGACGTTGAAATCGTAGCGGACTTGATTCTCGAACTTGGCGTGACAAGGCTGCGGCAGAAACACACGGAATTCGCCGTTGGTGTCGTCAAGGGAGTATTCGGTGATGCCTTTGGGGAGGATGCCGATGGGAAGCCCGTACTGCCGGAGGTGATCGTAGATGCTTCCTCCTCCGGATTTCGGGGCCGGGGGAGATGCACCGGCGCCGATCAGCGCCAGAAGCGGAAGGAGAAGAAATCCCAAACCCATGTCTGTTTGGAGAGAAAGGAAAAGGGCGGACCTTTTATTTTATTTCCTTTTATTTTTACTCGTTTCTGATGCACATTCGGTGCAGGCTGGAGGTATTTTCATCATTAGCATTCTAACCAAATTGGTTTTCTTCCGTAATGCACATTCGGTGAAAATTTGTGGAGTTATGCACCACATTCACACACAAACTTAACTAACCCATCAACAGTCTTCAAAGTTATAACAAACCCACACAAAAAAAAGACCCAGAATCATCCCTGTCAAATTGTAGTACTCAAAGCAAGATGTTTATCCAGAAGAAAACAACAGTTTAACAAAAGGGGTCCTCAGGTCTCTCTTCATTCCAACTCCTACCATGTTTGCCTTCGTTCTGTGGTCAGCTGGGGGCAATAAGCCGCTTCTCACCTTTGCAAAATTGTAATTCTCATATCCCACTCCATGTATGAAAATTTCAAACCTGTGGACATAAAAATTAAATCATTTAATACAAGTAAACCCAACATTCAGCATCACTTTCCATAATCCATAATTCCATGGCATTAAAAGGTGCAAGAACACTATGACATCAGACATTGTTCTGGGGAATGTTTATGAAACTTACTCAAGTATTCAAGTTTGTAAAATCAGACAGCTCATAAACACACAATCGGAAAACTTATGGAGACACGGGAAAATTTCGTTAGACAAGGAAAAAACTAAAGGACCACCACCTTGATTAGACCAGAAAGACCTTTGTATGACACATCATTCATAATACACTGCCTGAATCAGTATATATCACCTTAGTATGACACATCATTCATAATACACTACCTGCATCAGTATATGTCACCATGTGTTCTTCCAGCCTTTTATCCTTTTTCTCCAGTGTGATGGAAAAAAAACTTCAGGGCGTATAGATACACTCCATAATTTAATTCTTTAGTGACACTTAACAAGTAACAACAGTCTTACAAGTTCCTTTCACCTCTTCAATTCCCCAAAAACCTCTAAAGGATCCACTAGAGTGGTAGCAAAGGTTCAATCACCAAACAAGTACCATTTTGTACATCTACATACCTCTACTAACTAAAACTCCAACTCCAACATGATCATCAACATAGATCTTGGTCCACAATTGGCTGTTCTCCAAACTAGTAGGGTGTAGCCATAACCCGGGCTACCTATAAGCATGTATAAATTATATCGAGACACAATATTAGAACCTATCAGACTTATACCTGTACAAATAAAAGTTTAAACTGCCATACAAGAAAGAGAGAATGATAGAATTCCTGAATCTCCATCACAAAAAATACCCTTATTTTATTAAATGGAAAATTAAAAAAATTAATATTTAGTGCATTTAGCATTCAATTCAACACAAACGCAACGACAAAAGTAAAATGGGTATCATTAGAAATGAGAACAAGAAAAATGTAAATAACTTGTTTCCTCTGTTTATTATCTAAAGTTCTAAACTATGATCCGAACACAATCAAGAGAAGCAACTAAATTAAAAATTAAATATCAAACCAAATGCCTGAGGTTAAAAGTTGCTAATAAAAATAACATTTAGGTCATAAGATCATGAAATAATCACCTGTTTACTGCTCAGATCACTGCTTTCCTTTGGTCTTAGTTTTTGGAGGCAACACTCCATAAGCAACGAGCCTGGAAGGGGGCAATGCTGCAACCTTTTTATTGTGCTTTCTTCTAGCTTTCCTGGATAATTTGCTTGTATCACCAATTGAGTCCTGTACTTGTTCCTTCTCATGTTCCTCAGCTGGTGCTGAGGAACTTGAAGCCTTCGAATCATCCTTCATTCTCAACTTCTTAGCACCATTTTTATGATCCATTGTTCCATGTTGGAAAATCTCTCTGGACCTCTTCTTGAACTCATTTCTCTTACTGTTGGGTACCTTCCACTCCTCCGTATATGGAGCAAGTTTTTTTAAAGATACATATTGATTCAAGTCCTTTTCATCCATCATTAATACCTCAGCATGAGTCAACCCAAATCTATTGGGTTTTATTTTAGCATACCGAAATCTGGTCTTCAAGTCTCCAATTGTATCTTCGTAGTCTAATTTATAGTATTCATCCAACATCTCCTTTTTAGCTCTCTCCAAAATAGCTAATTTACGCTTTTTCTCTTGTTTACCTTCCTCGGTCAGTTTCTCTTTTTCTTCTTCTTCTTCATCTTCTTCACCATCTTCTTCTTTATCTTCTTCACCATCTTCTTCTTTATCTCTCTCTTCTTCACTATCTCTTCTTCACTATCTAAACCAGTCTCCTCTTTTAGCTGTAAAATCTTCTCCCTTGCAGATAAGAAACCATCACCAGACCCAGCACAATCCCAACCTTTTGGAAGTCCAAGTAACTCATCCTCCTTATCAAAATCCGGTTTCTCAATCTCACCATCATCCTCATAATACTTGTCATTAAAAGCTTTCTTCATCATCCTGCCATACTCTTGTGGATCAAATTCGTGCTCCAACTCCTTGGGATCAAACAAGGACTCCTCGCCCTCTTTGATCCCTGCAATTTTCATGATCTTTTTTATTCTGTCATCATTCTCCTTCTTCTTCAAATTCTTCATATGCCTCAGCTCCTCCTCCCTCTCCAACCTTGCAATCTCCATCCTCTCCTCCTTGCTCTTCCTCTGCTCCTTCCTCGCCTTGACCTTCTTCCTCACCGACCCCTCAACCTCCCTAGCATGCCCCAAAACCTGATCACCTGCATTCTCCTGGAACCTATACTCGTACTCCTCCTGCTTCTCAATATCCATCTCGTCCTCAGACACCAACACCAAATCCTCCTCCCTTACCCTGCCACCACCCTTCCCCTTACTCTCCTTGTCCAACCACATCTTATTCTTGAAAAAGTCCCTGAGAAACCTATCATTTTCATCCAAGTCTTGACCGAAAAACTCATCCAATTTCTTATCGAACTCCTCATCAGCTTCATCCTCAACAGCATTACTCCCATCTTTAACTCTCAATATCTCCCCCTAATCATCTTCTTCCTCCTTGGCAGCCGCTTCCAAAAACTCTCTCCTAATCTGCTCTTGCTCTTCATTGTAGCTCTTGGGGAACTCCCTATCATCATCCTCCGGAAGTTCGGCACCGTCTTCTAATAAATGATTAGCCACCACATCTTTCAGGTAAACCTTTTTCTTTTTCTTCTTCTCATCTTTACTATCCTCAGTTTCAGTGCTACTCTTTTTCTTCTTAGACTTAACTTTACTATGCTGCTCTTTAACTAGACTAGTATCATCTTCATCTTCAGGTTCAGTATCATCAGATTTAAACAACTCAACCTCCTTGTTTTTCAAGACAGGGTCTCGATTTTTTACCTTGATGATAGCATCGAAGAACTCCAAGTCTTTCTGCTTGGAGCTGGCGGCGAGATCGAGGTCGTCGTTGGAATCGTCGGAAGCGGAGGGGTCGTCGACGAGGCCTCGCTTCTCGAGATCCTCGTAACGGTGGAGGTCCTCCCGGTTCTTGTTGTGTTCGTAGCGCCGAGCGTATTCTTCGTTGATTTTGAGACTTGGAGCTTCGTTCTCCGAGTCGCTGCCGCCGCCGTCCAAGAGCTGCATTTCGGATGTTTGCCGCCGGTTTCAGAGAAAAATTGGGGGCTTAAGTTAGGGTTTAACTGACTACTTTTACTACGGTACATCACCAAAGAACAAAACTACTTTTATTACGGTACAGTAAAACGAATCTCAGAAACTTCACTAAGTTTGGTACGGATTTTCTTAATTTGACATACTTTTTGATCAAATTTTCTCATCTTAACCGTTCATAATCTAGATATATATAGATCATTTCTGTAAAATTTCAGCTCATTTGGTAATCGTTTAGGCCTTGAAAACATACAAATACAATGAACGAACCGAATCTGTTCAACCGGAACCGTCTGTGTTCTTCTTTATAAATCACAGTTTTGAATGCCCTAACGATCACCAAATGAGCTGAAATTTTGTATAGATGATATATATATATATATATATATATATTATGAACGGTTAAGATGAGAAAATTTGATCTAAAAGTTGGCCAATTCAAGAAATCCTTACCAAACTCAAGGTAAGGACATCCTTACCTAAGAAAAACTATATAGAATATTCTGACATATGTGTCTTGGTCTTATGTAACTTGGATTACTAGATAGAATATGATTATGTTTCTTTATCTATACCAGAATGGTATTATGTATTCTTCTATATAAAGGGGCTCATATCAATAAATAAGTAGATGATTCTCCATTCTATTTGATATCTCTTCTCTCTCTACCCTATTTATTTCTTCACGTTATCAGCAGCTCTTGAGTTGATAGCCACCATCTCCTCAAATTTTCTCTAACCGATATTTATCCAAAAAGGCCAGTCACTCCCTCGGCTCCACCTCCGTCCGACCACCGTTGTTCAACCTTTTTTCGGTCGCCGTCAAACTTCCTCCAGTTGCTAGTCCTCGGCTATCGTCCACCCATATCGGCTGTTAATTTTCATGGCCTCCTTCGGCTTAATTTTTCAGTTTTTCTTTCATATTTTGAAGTTTTGAAAGTTTTTGTGATTTATATCTATATGGTGGAATATGACTAACCATATGTTTTGTTTTTCATGTTCTTACCGCGCATAAATCAAAATGAAATTGGAATCACGCGAGCAACTTCACCGCACATGCGTGGCATTAAGCATGGATATTGCAAAACAGTTTTTTTAAATGCAGTCTATTTGGCAGACTAGCAAGTAAGCTTTTATATACAAGTTATTTCACAATTCAAATAACTCGGGGGAAAAAATTTCTTCCCCCTTCTCTTACCCCTTTCTCCTGTTTGGTTTTGTGTACTTTGGTCACCTTATTAGGTTTGCCTCAAAACACGATTTTTGAGAAGCTCAGAACCTTTAATTTTGATCTTTAAGAAAAAGACAACCCAAAGCATTGTATTAGTGACCATAATCGGTCTTGAAACTAAACATACGGCTTGGTTTTGTATGCAAGAGCAATGTAACATTCTGCTCACATGAATTTGACTAAGATGTGGAACCTTTCATTATAAAGGACTTCATCACAAATATTGACTCTGAGGCTATTAAGCCTAGATGCTGAGATTTATAATCTCTTACGCTCAAATTTTTGACATGCTATATCGACAAATGCCCTTAATGACAATATGTGCAAAAAAGTAATAACCACAAAGTACTGTGGATGCACTCATGGAACTTTTCTTAAAACATACATAAAACTTTGCTCTACTAGTTGAGTTCTTAGTCAAGTAGATTGTTCACCACTTATTTTGACTACATATCGTTGATAATATTTCATGGCATTCTGTTTCACAAATCTTTTGTGAAATGATTATAATATATGTTAATGAGATAAACGTATTAGCCTGCACATTTGAGTTTTTCCCCTAGTGTTGTGAAGGCAATGTGGGTCATGGTAACGGCAAAAGAAGTCGCACTAATGTCTAAAAAAGAGGGGAGGCACCTCCGGCTCTTAGTGACTACTTCCCAGTCTAGACACCAAACTGTCAAATCTAATCACATCAGCTCATGACAATGTAACCGTTGTTGATCAATTATTCACCGGTTCAAGATGTCAAGCTAATTTTACAATCTTGACAGCATACAAAAATGTACAAGAGTATCATTGGATATCAATTGTACGGATTGAGATTGCTATCTCCTTTCCAAGCTATGTAATAGACATTATATGAATGTCATGATTAGTGTTTATTTTTTCAAAGTTTTGAGACATAAATGTATAGCGCTTTTATAAATGTAATTTTGTTCATGAAATTGTTCCTTTGACTCCATGGTTTTTATTGATTTACAACAAAAATTTATAATTTACATCGTCCTTAGACTATGGCACGATTTGTAATCCAAAAGAGTGGATTATGCTGAATTCCGTTTCTCCTAAAGGAATGAGACAGGCGGCTATGCATCCTCAATGAGGATTACGACGTGTTTTCTGGTTAAGTCTTCTATACATAGCGGATTTAACATCATCAAATTATAAGTAGGCTCATCTGAGCTCAATGTGATGTCTAGGATCGTACGAAATTAAGGAGATAGTGGTTTTAAGTGTTTCTCGCACTACCGACCCTCCACGTATATGACTGATCATATTGACTCAGAGTTACCGAACGACTTTGATTTTGGTTCCCCCCTAAGCTATTTAACCAATTGCCGTCTTGAAAAATATGTTAAAGACTCTCTCAGACTCATCAAAGATGAGCACGCACTTCCCTCGGCTAAGGCTTAAAGCCTCCATGTCAGTTTGCAAGCTTAGAATACTTTGCACGTGTCAAATGTACAAAAACAACAAATCTATCCCTCCCTAGACAACTTTGAACGAGCATTCTGAACTGCTCCGGATGAAATAGAACGTCTATTCTGGAAAGCTCTACAAGTCTATTTTTCATAACAGTATATTATTTGTTCATATCTATTTTAACGAAGAAGTTATGGCTGTTTTACAGCGCAAAGGTCATTCTGCGCGGAAATTTTTATGCACTCTCGGGATTGTTGCTTCTTGTAGAACCTTTTCAATCCCTCTAAATGGTTTAAAATCGTACTATTTACACATATATCTACCTCTTGTTTGTAGATAAGTCTTATGGAGACATTAAGTGTCTTGCAGATAGTGGAATTATACACAATAGTTTAAGGAACCGACAACTATCTTTGGATTTTGTGCTATGTAAATTTGTGACCATGATACACGTCACATATGTGCTCTAATTGAGAAGCAACCGAACCATGTTGAGT
Organism: Comarum palustre; assembly: GCA_951800085.1. Taxonomy (NCBI): domain Eukaryota; kingdom Viridiplantae; phylum Streptophyta; class Magnoliopsida; order Rosales; family Rosaceae; genus Comarum; species Comarum palustre. The sequence goes on along the minus strand of OX637587.1, from coordinate 19,904,283 downwards.
TTAAAGAATAGTTGCGCTACTGGTTAAAAATGACCAAGAGTTCTTTTGTGTATAACTTCTCATGAATGCTGACTGAAGTGCATCTTGAAGAAGTTCATGAGTCAATCTAGTGTATTGTATGTCACTACGATTCGAATATTGAATCCTATGTTGTCACCAATTATACTTGATTTTGGGACACTGACTCATATAGGCTTTGGTTTGACCGATTCGGACACCATGAAAAAGATATGATGATCCAAATTTTAAGAAATTATCATGGACATCACTTCAAGCGAATAAGGTGTGTTAAACCTTCCCTTGATGTTTCATTGCCCCCCTGTAATGCTTATCACTCGTTTTGATAACCTATTCTTTAGCTAAAAAAGAGTGAGACCCTCCAACGCTAAATGCCACAAAAGAAAATACTTCATTTGTACATCAAATCATGTAGATTGATACAACCAACTTGCAGACACCTTTTATGCTCTAGGGTGATTGGTTGAAGTGTCAACACACTTGTCATGTGTTACACAATCGTCTACTTATGATGCTTATATTTCTATGGGCTCACTACCTATTCTTTAAAGAAGTTTTATTGGGAGAAGTTGTAGCGTCCAGTATCCCATGTTCACAATCAATATGGTCTCAACGAGCCTACGATCAAGCAACTTTAGCTTATTGCTCGAAGTTTTGTGATGCGTACTAATCTTTGAACATGAGGTTATGCAATTTTGCATGCAACTTCACTATTCGTCTACAACCTGCCATCATTGAATATTTTTGCACTACAGCTCGTAACTGTGTGCGAGGATTGAAATTGAATTGCAATCCTGAGCTCGGCTAGATATTGTATCTAGGTGTCAAATCGCACTGCCACTGCGCTCAATGATAGGTCTTTTGAGATGAATAAGTAATTAGGTTGGATATGAACATCCACCTACAATCCGCTTATGTAGAAACCTTGACAGGCGATCTCTTTAAACCGCTGACTTACGGATTGTCACTTTGTTGAGACAGTAATCCTGCTGTTAGGGGAGATAAGAACACAAGTGTTCAAGTAGAACGACTTGAATGTCGTGGTTTGTCTCCTCAAGGTCTCATCTTGATCCTCAAATGTCTAAGTGATGAGATCACATGCTGCAAATATGTCTGCAAGGATTGATGTTCTATTAAGAGGACATAGTGTGACCAAAAGAAGTTGATCTTAGCGCAATCATCATGGATTGTGATATGGTGACTCCATATAGTGGTAAAACTGGTGTCACAAGGTCGTGGCTCCCTAAAGAGAGAGAGGGAGGCCTTTGAGTTTGATATGTACTCGCACTAAAAAGAAAACAAGCTTGGCACAACTGGAACCATTGATCAGTGATACTCAAATCCGTCTCATGGAGTCCGAATTGTGATTATCGTTGGGGGACGCCTCAATGTCAAATCCAAGGACATTAATAGAGATCTCTGCAAATACATTAGTGTATATGAGGACGTTGAACAATAAGTTTACTAACAAACCACACTTCGTTGAAAAATCGACATAGCCTATGGAAAGATGTGATCCAGCATTAACAAAGAGATAGGTCTTCGGGCAGGTGATGCCGACATCGCAAGCTAAACCCTATCAACTATGCCTTTGTTAGATAGCGTAGTGAGACAAAGAGTTTTAACTCACCTTATAGCGCAAAGCTTCTCACTAACACGCACTGGAATCAACTACGATGAGATATGCTCTCGTAATGGATGTCATTGAACTCCACTACTTTGTCAGTTTGGTAGTTTCTGAATAATTGAATATGAAGCCTATGAATTGGTTGATTTACATTTCTATGGGATCAGAGATATACATGAAGATCCTGGACGGACTTCATTCACCCAAATCAAAGTTGCTCTAGACCACAAGAGCGTGTGTGTACAAGCATTGTCAGAAACACACACTAAGTACTAACTACTTGATTTGAAAGGATATGATGAATTGTGCCCTTGCATGTTTATTCCGGATTTACATGAACTTTTGATAGATCAAGAGATGCCAATGCGTATCAAACATCCGAAGTTAGAATGAAAAAGATGCTGGAAAAGTCATGGTCTCGTAATGAACTCGATGATTGTGTTGATGGTGATTATCCCATCTATCGGCTTAGGCACTCTAAAGATGAGGCCTACATATGCTCCCATGATTAGTCAAAGTCTAAATAGAGATCAATTGTTCTGTCTAAATAACGACTAAGACGTGTTTAGAGATAAAACTCTCATCCAAGTACGCTAAGACGCATCAATGTACTTAATATGATACGAAAGACTTGACCTCTTATTCACTATGAAAAGTTATAAATCTAGGTGTAGCTCTGCGCTAATTCAACGCCATTGAAATGGCATAGGGACATCCTTTCAGCAAACTGTGAGTTTGAGTATTTCATTCGAATCAGCTATATAGGGTTCTTCCCGATTGTTCTAAGTACTATTAAGAATCACACAAAAGCTCAAGTATATGAGGTTCTATCATGTATGTCCACGAAACTTCTTTACTGGGTTGTCACACTCTTTGCAAGATTCCGAGGCTGATCCACATTAAAACCTCTTAAAACTGTGAGATGGTATGCTAGCAGCTGCGACACAAGGGAAAACAAAATTTAGTCCCATAATGCACAACTTCAACCCAAATAATGATAAGATGTGTGATATATACACTGAAACAAGAACATTACCTGCAAAGGAACTATATTAACTACAGGTTGAAGACAATCCTCAAGCTGGGGGACTTCAATCACTCGACAAGACTCCCATTCCCCAGGGAAAACAGATTGAGCGTCGCCCTTGGAGCACATTACAATCAGACGACCTTTGCGAGCATGAAGCTGCTGGATAACTGATTGCTGCTTGCTGTAAATCACAGAAGTCATAAGCAAATAGAAACCAGATAATTTACATGAATCCACTCCCAACTGTAACAGAACAAACCTGAAGCAAGCATCACGTGTAGCAATCACAAACGTTGGGAGATTTTCATCTACTAAAGCCAGAGGACCATGTTTCATTTCACCGGCAAGTATTCCCTCGCTGTGCATGAGTGCTACTTCCTTTACCTTCAAAGCACCCTCCAAAGCTGTTGCGTAGTTGAATCCTCTCCCAAAAACAAGAAGTGATTGCTCTGCTATCAACTGTTGAGCAAGATCTTTCATTACCTGGTCAAGCTTAAGGACCTCTCTGACTTTGTCTAGAATGAACGTCAAAGGGCATTCAATTTAAGCATTCTTATAGGTTACTCTTGGAAAAGAGAAGGGAAACAAAATGCATTCTAGTAACATGGTAAGAAAAGAACAGAAAGGGAACTTACTTGGCAGGTCAAATAAACTGTCTATTATAGCCTCTCTTCTTGCTTGATTGGAAATTGTGTCACCACCTATTGCTAGGGCTAGCATAGCCATCACCACTATTTGACTTGTGTAAGCCTATTCAGGACGATGACAGGACTGTCAGTTATAAATACTAAATCACCTAACAAGGTAGAGAAAAAAGAAAATTTACCTTGGTGCTTGCCACTCCGATCTCAGCACCAGCATTTATATGAACACCACAGTGTGTTTTACGGGCTATTGCACTACCAACAGTATTTGTTATGCCAACACATAATGCACCATTTTCTAAAGCATAATCCAATGCACTCAATGTATCTGCTGTTTCACCAGATTGACTGACAAACACAGCTGTGTCCTCTCTGTAAATAGGTCCTTGCCGATCCAACAAATCACTAGCAATTTCCATTGTAACAGGGATACCTATATTTTTGTGTAATGAACAATAAAAGATCAGAAACAGCTACTTTACAGTAAGAAATAATTCCAGATGACAAAAGTACTCACCAGAAAGTTCTTCCAAGATAGGTCTCGCAGCTAAAGCAGCATTGTAGCTTGTGCCACAGCCAATGAAAACAATTCGCCTGCTTCGTCTAATTGTTTTAAGGTGGTCCTTCAGTCCACCAAGGAGGACGGTCTTGGCTTTACAGGAACCACCACGCAATAGCCTACCCCTCATTGTGGTTGTTAGAGATTCAGGCTGTTCGTGAATTTCTTTCTGCATATAGTGTTCAAAATTTCCTTTATTTATTTGTTCAACCTCCATCTCAAGAATGGACAATGCTCGTTGTACTGATGCAACTTTTGAAAGGCCACCATTCTTAACTTTATCAAACTTTAAGATTGACACGCCTCCATCCTGAAACAACCACAAGGGCGGTCAAAAATGAATAACTTTCATGATTTCCTACTTCTTGCTTCGGAAGAAATAAGTACAAAGCCAAAGAAATCAGTATTAATAATATCTTAGCATGACAAACTATTGGTATGGAAAGAGAAAATGAGGACTGAGGACATGAATGCTAACTCGGGAAAAAAGGCATCTTAAATGCCAACTGTAGTTTTGAGCCTCATCAGGTCTAAGAAATAATGGAAGGTAACAAAAAAATGTTTGGTAGAAAAATAAATAGAAGTACAACAGTAACTTATGCAATTCCCCATGAAGTATTCTTAAATTTTATAAAAGATACTCAATGAATTACCTTAAGATGCACCACTTCACCATCCTCAATCACCAAAACTTTTTTGGTGTGTTCAACTACGGCATTGGCATCACTGGACAAGAAGAGTTCTTTAGGATGTCCACTTTTTGAAAGGAAATTATCATCATGAAATGCTGAACCATTGCTAGCATTTTCATTAAGTTCCTGACAATAGCAAAGGGTCAGCCAAGCACAGATAGAGAGGGAGCGATACAGAAAGATAGTTCAGTACAATTTAAAACCAAGATGTAGCATCCTTGATATTGGATATAGATCATTGAATAATGAGGCTATGATTTAGAAAAGACTCATTCTATTTTCACTAAAGAAACTATATAAGACAAAACACACACCAAAATTAGCTGAAGTATTAGTAACCACTAATATATCTAATATAGGCATGGTTATAGGTATTAGCCTCAGGTGTAACAGTATATGACAAAAGTAACCTACTTTCACACCAAGGAGCAATGGACTGCCACGTTTACAAGCAATCAACTCATTTGGATAATGCCGGCTTTTAAAGATCAGTGCATAGGCTCCTTCAAGATGCCTCATAACCTCATGCACTACTTGACTAAATGTGATAGTCTGGTCACCTGTTAAATGAGCAAAATATCACTACAGTAGATTATGCATTGGGGATCTATGTGAAAAGATTCAGATAAACATTCAACTACACAATATAATCAAAAGGAAATGCATTTACTGGCATATACAAGTAACCATGGCTAGCTCTAAATACTATTTGCAACAAAACTATGTAAAATGCATTCATCCTGTAAAGGAGAGTGACAATATAGATTTCAGTTGTACGTTTCAATTCCTATTGTAGAAAAGACTTCCCAGCCATTATGTCGGCAAATAGATATGAAAATATGAGATCCTTGCTCCAGTGTAACTAAGAAGTCTTTTATATCTAGAACAAATTGAACATGTTAAACCTAATAATTGTCAATATTATCAGTTGATGAAATCCTTTAGCTGAAAATGACTTGTAAGTGTGTGTGTGTGTGTGTGTGTGTAATTATATGCATATTGCAAAATGTAAAGCATATCTTTTCTCTCCAAGTCATAACTAATATTTAGGAAGCAAATGTTTTTAAAACACTTAAATCACTTAACTACCTTCTCCTTCTTTAGCCTTATCAAAGACATATTTCGCAAGCTTTGGAATAACTTCTGTGTCTGTTTCAGATTGAAAGGTAAATCCATGCCGGACTAGGGTGCCCTTTAAGGCCTGAAAAGTAACCAAAGAAGTAATATCAGCACAGACCCTTGTTGACAATTACTTGACAAAGTAAACCTGAAACCAGTTCAAAAGTAAATTAACATGAACAAAGATGGAATGAATATTGACCCTAAAAAGGTGACCAGATTTCTTATGAGAGCAAACATATTAACACCTCAGTTTTTCTTTTGGAAGTATGTACTGCATTCATTATCAAAAAAGGTGCATTTAAACTTTCAATTAATTCCTCATCATATCGGGCACACAACCAACATCCAAGCTACCCCATTCATTGTCGAAACCAGCATTACAGCTGACAACCACCACATGATATTATTGCCAACAATCAACCACTGTAAACCACCAGTTTACCTTATAAACATGAATTTCTTTCATACGACATTTCTACTTCTACTGCCATCAGTCATACTGTCCCACAGTGCAAGAAACTTACTACACTTAACAATCTCCACCCAAATCTATCATCCTTTAGTCAAATCTTATCATTAAAAATAACTGAAAGAAAAACATCTTCATTGTATGAAAGAAATAAGCACTAGGAAATCATATATTGTAATGATTCTTGTTAACATGAACTTGGGAAGTGCTTTCACTCATTAGACTGAAAAGTAATTCAAATATTGTCATAAGTAAAAGTCCTAATCAACGTGGGTGACCATAGGACAGTGAGAATATCAGTGGTTAAAACTATACACAAGATGGGAAACTATTAAAACAAGACAAAACAATAAAAACAAAGAAATCTGAGTTCTCAACAATAAACAGAGAAGTCAGCTCACTCAAAAGAAACAAAAATTCACGTCTCCATCAACTATACATCAGATAACCAGTAAAATCTGTTATTTACAGTGCAGTTCATTATAATGACTAATCTCAACGCTGAAACCATTACACTGAAATGGTAAAACAAACCTCATAATTAGTAATAATTCCATTGTGAACGACCAAAAACTCATTTCCAGGACCAGAGCTCTGAGGATGGCTGTTCCTTGGAGCTGGCTCTCCATGAGTGGCCCACCGAGTATGTGCTATTCCAGCATGGTGAGAGAAACATTGCTTCATGTCTAAATCCGTTTCAGCCACCTCTGAAAATTTAAACAAACTGTTAATACGTTGTTTCTTCTCCAAGTTACAATAGTAAAAACACAAACATGACACAAAACGAAAAAGAGGTATCAAACAAAAGATTGCACAAAAGAAGAGAGGCTTCCAAACATGTAACCCCACACACCAAACGGTAGGTAATGTTAAGCTGACATTTCCACCCAGCTGTAAAACGTGGTGGTATACCCAACCTACCCCAGTAATAACTTCAATTTTGTACACACCCAACCAACAAACAAAGTTGATATCGAACTGTTGTAAACTTAATCGAATCAAATAACAGTTTATGATCGTAGCGCATTCCCTCTAATTTGGATCAGTTGAGTTAGTCAATGCAGAATTGAATCGAAAAGAGAATGAAAGAGAGAGACCTTGATAGACGGATTTGACGAGCGACTCGATGTTTCCTTCCTGGCGGAAAACGAGTGATCGGAGATCAGAGGAACGGTCTATGGAAATTCCGGCGGAGTCGTAGCCTCGGTACTCCAATCGCCGGAGACCGTTGAAAAGCACCTGGAGGATGTAACTCCTCTCTCTGTTAACATTGTAATTCAGGTACGCAAATATCCCACACATTATTCTTCTTCGGCTTCGTCAAATTTGAGACAAAGAAGATGAAAATCTGTGTCTAATTTGAGAAGAAGAAGAAGAAGAAGAAGCCTGACTTTTCTGGGATTTGAAATTTCAGTTATTTGGAGGAGGAGGAGTCCAACTGACACAATGCGTGACCTAGAAGATTGAGACACCGGGGTATTATTGTTATATCAGGAAAAGTTCAAGGGTGGTATTGTCTTTCTCGGTTGCATCAGTGTGCTGCTATGGCCTCATTTCATTGGTTGCCCCAGTTCGACATTTTGCAGTTACATTCTGCAAAATGTCCAAGTTGGTTTCTTGGAAGTTTGACTCCAATTTTTTTCAAAGGTAAGAAACAGCCAATCTGGTTGGCACTGCCTGTTGGACTGTTAAGTTTAGCAGTCAGCTTATTTTTAGGTTTCTTGTTAGTCAAGTTTGCTTCGGTTAATAACAGTCCTATTATGCAGGGACTTAGACTATTTCAATTCTGTTCAGTTTCATGTTATTAGGCACTATCAACGTGTTTGTTAGTGCTTTGTTTCTTCCGAATGTAATTGGCTATATATAGCCAAAGCTTGCTGTTGAATAAAGATTATTCTCTCCAGTTTGTGGTTGAGTGTTCAGTGCTGCCTCTGTTTCTAACAATTGGTATCAGAGCCCCACCACGGGGCCTGATTTGAGAAGTAGAGAGAGTGAAACAGCTAGAGAAAGAGTGAAATACAGAGAGGTGTTTATAGATGACGAGTGAGAGGGAAGGATTGCTGAGCATTCCTAAATTTGATGGAGATTATGAGCATTGGTCAATGCTCATGGAAAACTTGCTGCGATCAAAAGAGTGGTGGCATCTTGTAGAAACAGGATACACAGAACCAGGAAGAGGAGAAGTGCTGACTGGTGTGCAACGAGAGAAACTGGCAGACTTGAAGCTGAAGGATCTGAAGGTCAAGAATTATTTGTTTGTTGCCATTGAAAAATCAATTCTGAGGACCATTCTTCAGAAAGACACCGCCAAGGAGTTGTGGGATTCGATGAAGCGCAAGTATCAAGGGAACGAGCGAGTTCAACGTGCGCAATTGCAACGCCTACGAAGAGATTTTGAAATATTGGAGATGAAAAATGGTGAGTCAGTCACTGATTATTTCACCAGGGTTATGTCTGTAGCAAATAATATGCGAAACCTTGGTGAAGATATGCAAGATTCGAAGGTTGTTGAAAAAGTATTGCGAACACTCTCAGAGAAATTCAACTATATAGTTTGCTCAATTGAAGAATCGAAGGACATCGACAGTCTTTCGATAGATGAACTTCAAAGTTCTCTCTTGGTTCATGAACAGAAATTTCGGAAGAATATCACTGATGAGGAGCAGGTTTTGAAAGTGAGCCATGAAGATGGATTTGGAGGAAGAGGAAGAGGACGAGGAGGCACATTCAGAGGTGGTAGAAGTAGAGGGAGAGGAAGACAATTCTTCAACAAGGCAGTGATTGAATGCTATAAATGCCATAAGCTGGGACACTATCAGTTTGAGTGTCCAGAGTTGGAGGCCCGAGCAAATTATGTTGAGCTAGAGGAGGAAGAAGAGCTCTTACTCATGTCCTATGTGGAGACACACAAAGTCAAAAGGGAGGAAGTTTGGTTCCTTGACTCCGGTTGTAGCAACCACATGAGTGGGAACAAGGAATGGTTTTCAGAGTTGAATGCAAACTTTAGGCACACTGTGAAACTTGGGAATGACACTCGCATGGCTATTGTTGGAAAAGGAAGTGTTCGTCTGCAAGTGAATGGTCTTACTCAGGTAATCTCAGATGTTTATTACATACCTGAGCTTAAGAACAATTTGTTAAGCATAGGTCAACTTCAAGAAAAGGGGCTAGCTGTTTTGATTCAGAATGGAACGTGCAAAGTTTTTCATCCGAGGAGAGGTTTAATCATGCAATCTGATATGAGTGGGAATAGAATGTTTTATCTTCTTGCTGCAATTATACAAAAGCCTTCTACATGTTTACAAGTTGAGACAGAAGATGAGTCATACCTTTGGCACTGTCGTTTTGGACACTTAAATTACAAAGGTTTGAGAACACTCTCATATAAGGGAATGGTTGAAGGACTGCCCTCCATCAAAAACTCTCAGAAGTTGTGCACATCTTGTTTGATTGGAAAGCAACATCGTGAGGTCATTCCAAGGAAGAGTCTTTGGAGAGCAGCAAACAAACTCCAGCTTGTACACTCAGACATATGTGGACCTATCACACCAATCTCAAACAGCAATAAGAGGTACATCTTAAGTTTTATCGATGACTTTACTCGTAAAACTTGGATATACTTCTTGCATGAGAAATCAGAAGCTTTCACTATGTTTAAAGTCTTTAAGGCATGTGTTGAAAAGGAGGTAGTGCAAATATAATTTGCTTAAGGACTGATAGAGGTGGTGAATTCACTTCAAATGAATTTTCTGATTTCTGCAAAGCTCAAGGAATAAGTAGACAGTTGACAGCAGCTTTTACACCACAGCAAAATGGAATTGCTGAGAGAAAGAATCGAACAATAATGAATATGGTTCGTTCTGTGCTAACTGAAAAACAAGTTCCAAAGGTGTTCTGGGCCGAAGCTGTGAAATGGAGTGTGCATGTTCTTAATCGATGTCCAACAGTTGCAGTGGAAGACAAAACTCCAGAAGAAGCATGGAGTGGTGTAAAACCGAAAGTGGAGTATTTTCGAGTATTTGGCTGTCTAGCTCATGTACATATTCCAGATCAAAAGAGAAGCAAGTTAGATGATAAAAGTAAGAAGTATGTGCTTCTTGGAGTCAGTGATGAGTCGAAGGCTTACAAATTGTATGATACGGTTTCAAAGAAAGTGTTGATCAGCAAAGATGTAGTGTTTGAGGAGCAAGAGAGCTGGGATTGGGGCATAAGCAAAGAGGAAGGCAAACTGGATATTTTGAACTGGGGAGATGAAGAAGATGATGGTGACTCTGAAGAAGAAAATAATGAAGATGAAGGTGGCAATGCAGCTATAAGCTCAACGTCAAGTGGTACTTCAAGTGATAGAAACTCACCTCAGAATGAAGCACAAGAAGGCACTTCAGCATACTCGAATGAAAGGAGAATTAGAAGAGTTCCAGTTTGGATGACAGATTATGTTTCTGGTGAAGATCTGTCAGAGGAGGAAGAACTAAATGTCATGATGATGATAACTGAAGATGATCCAGTAACGTTTCAGGAAGCAGTGAAGAACAAGAAATGGAGGTATGCAATGATGAAGGAGATCGAAGCAATAGAGAAAAACAAAACTTGGGAGCTGACTGTTTTGCCAGAAGGAATGAAAGCCCTTGGAGTCAAGTGGGTTTTCAAAACAAAACTGAATGAAAATGGAGAGATAGAGAAGTATAAGGCACGACTGGTGGCGAAAGGATATGCTCAGCAATATGGAGTCAATTACACTGAGGTGTTTGCTCCTGTAGCTCGACTTGATATTATCAGATTAATTCTTGCTTTGGCTGCTCAAAACAGGTGGGAAGTGTTCCAGTTAGATGTAAAAAGTGCATTCCTTCACGGAGAACTCAGTGAGGAAGTGTTTGTGCAACAACCATTGGGATTTGAAAGAAAAGGGGAGGAAAAGAAGGTTTACAAGTTAAAGAAGGCGCTTTATGGGCTTAAACAAGCGCCAAGGGCATGGTACAGCAGAATAGAGGCATACTTCATGCGTGAAGGCTTTGAAAGGTGTTTATGTGAACATACCTTGTTTACAAAAGCAAAGGAGGGAGGTAAACTTTTAATAGTAAGCCTTTATGTTGATGATTTGATTTACACTGGAAACGATAGGAGTATGTGTGAAGAGTTTAAAAATTCAATGATGCTTGAGTTTGACATGTCGGATTTGGATAGAATGAGATATTTTCTTGGAATTGAAGTGATACAGAATGCAAAGGGAATTTTTGTTTGTCAAAGAAAGTATGCTCGTGAGGTGTTAATCAGGTTTGGAATGAGCAACAACAATGCAGTAAAAAATCCTATTATTCCAGGTACAAAACTATCAAAAGATGAGGCAGGTACAAAGGTTGATACAGGTATGTTTATGCAAGCAGTTGGCAGTCTCATGTATCTTACTGCAACTCGGCCGGATATAATGTATGGTGTAAGTCTTATAAGTAGATTTATGTCTTCTCCAACTGAAACTCATTGGTCTGCAGCAAAGAGGATTTTTAGATACTTAAGGGGTACAACTGAGCTTGGAATATTGTATAAAAGTGAAGGAGGTACTAGTCTGGTTGCTTATACAGACAGTGATTTTGCTGGTGATTTGAATGATAGAAAGAGTACTTCAGGATTTGTGTTCTTGCTTGGATGTGGAGCTGTATCATGGTCCTCAAAGAAACAGCCTGTGGTGACATTATCAACCACTGAAGCTGAATATATTGCTGCTGCATACTGTGCATGTCAGTGTATATGGCTCAGGAGATTATTGGAGCATCTTGGTCACAAGGAGGAGAAGGGTAGTTTAATTCAGTGTGACAATAGTTCTGCCATACAGCTTTCAAAGAATCCTGTTTTTCATGGGAAAAGTAAACACATAGATGTGAAGTATCATTTCTTGAGAGATTTGGTGAATGAGGGAACTGTGAAGTTGGGTTACTGCAATTCTCAAGCTCAAGTCGCTGATATAATGACGAAGCCCTTAAAGTTGGAGCAGTTCTTGAAACTTCGTAGCATGCTGGGAGTGATTGATGCATCAGAGGTAAACTGAATGCACTCTGCATTTAGTTTAAAGGAGGGATTGTTGGACTGTTAAGTTTAGCAGTCAGCTTATTTTTAGGTTTCTTGTTAGTCAAGTTTGCTTCGGTTAATAACAGTCCTATTATGCAGGGACTTAGACTATTTCAATTCTGTTTAGTTTCATGTTATTAGGCACTATCAACGTGTTTGTTAGTGCTTTGTTTCTTCCGAATGTAATTGGCTATATATAGCCAAAGCTTGCTGTTGAATAAAGATTATTCTCTCCAGTTTGTGGTTGAGTGTTCAGTGCTGCCTCTGTTTCTAACACTGCCATTCCTCATTTACAAAAACCAGCAGTCATAGAGGCACCGAAAGCCATTCAAAAGCTTTGCAGGCTCTTAGGACATTAAAACAGATTTTGAGTACAACTCCACAACATCATATAGTTAGTAATAACACAAAATACAACTCAACTTCAGCAAGTGACAATTCCTCAAATCAACCTGCAAACACACACAAAAGGGGGTTTCAACTTTCAATATCGGCATTGTCACTCAACACAAGATGTATCACTATACACTGATCAACAGAATCACTGCTATATTTCCTTATCAAACATACATTAAAAATTGAGGAACTTACGCAGCGATAGTATCATATTTTTGCTGGTCATAGACTTCCATTTATCCTTGAGATTAGCTGTAGTACGTGAGCTGTGAAATCTGTCTTTGTATGCCTCACGAATTTTCTCCCAGGGTATGTTCTTTCTAGTATTTGGGTTCCATATGTTCTGCACTCCCTCCTGGAGCACAACATACCTGGTTAGATTCCAACAGACAAATCAGCAGAACTTAAAGCTATCACAAGAAACAGCATCCATATCCCATAGAAATCTGAGCTCAATTTAGTGAAGTCATTTCATTGAATTATACTTTGATCCTTAATTACTTTGGACTATACAATGTGTTTGTGTATTCAAATCAACTGAAAGAACAGAATCAACAAACTTCCCTATAGAAAAGAAGTTAGTCTAACAAATGTAAGGTTGAAGTTACACTCGCATGATTCATACAATACTATTATCAACATGCATTTGGTTTGAAGTTGCATTGCTCTATAGCGCCTCAAGTGTGTGCTGTGAATTAGAAAATACTCAATTCAAGAGTATGAAGCATCTAGGCATTATATGAATATAGTTAACTTTGTCTCATTTTCCAATCCTTTTCCTACGTTATTAGACGATGACATCTTAGAAAACAGATGTGATTTTCTAATTGATGCAACGCGAAAGGTCATCATGAAAAACAGAATTAGCTGATACAATTAAAGATGATGAAATCAATTCTATAAGGCTGAGATACCTCTAAAGCCTTTATCTCATCCTCGATCCACAATACTCTCATTGTCCCAGTAGTACTAAAGAAGGTTTTGCTGCATGTCAGCAGAAACAACGAGTAATCAATTCATAATTGCAGAACAACGGGGGAGAGACGCACATAACACTGCAGTAAAGCAAACACAAAATTGATTGTATAATGTTCTTGCTTCTCACTCTCGCACATTACGGGCACCGGAAGTAACCGAAGACATCCAACTGAGCCCGCACCGCCATACACTCTTCATGTAAAACAGTTGCACATTCATCCTCACAACAAACCAACAATCTGTTGGTGTCACCACACTTGGTACAACGCGCACCACTCGCATTGTGCGCCTCATCGGAACCCATTCTAACTAATCAGACCAACTCAGCCACACACAAGAAATTAGATACCAATCTGAGACCCAAATTACATTCCCTCATGCACCTGTAGACGACACAAATAGCACAATTTGCGAGACCCAATGCTTCGATCTTTCCACAAGACGAAATTGGGGGTCAGTAACAGTAGCGTGTTTCGATTTCCAAATGAACCCTAGAGAAAAATAGCAAATGAATCGACCTTTACAAAAGGCCCGTATCGAACCTACCCGATTTAGACGGCCCAAATATGTTCTTGCAAGGCCCAAGTTAAATTTTGGGCCTGGTTGTTTTTTAACAACTGATAGTTATGGTACATTTCTTCTCCATTGAAGTGAACTAGAATCGCAAAGAAAACGTCATAGGGAATTATGGATACATACAAGTAGAACATAGTTTCCAAGCAGGCGTTTTTTCATAACGTTATCAAATGGATTAAATTGTAAATAGAACAAGATTTGATTCAGCTCGTTCTGACAGTCTCTATGGCAGCAACTAAATCATCAAACTTGGCCCCTGTGACTTCTTTTACAACCTTGTCATGCTTCAATATCTTGAAAGTCGGTACCACCCTTATTCCGAGCTCCTTTGCCAATGGCTGCTAACAATAATGAATAATCAAAAATAAACATAAGATAGAGCACCTGAAAAGAGCACCGGAGTCAAAAGAGAATTTCAACATCAGAGATGACAAACCTTGTTTTCTTGGTTACAATCAAGCTTCAGAAATATGACGTCGTCGTATTTCTGTGACAGTTCTTGATACTTTGGAGCTATAATCTTGCAAGGACCGCACCTGCAGAATAATATCAAAGGAAGGAATGAGAAACAAGAGTGACTGATCTTATGATATTGATGAGAAACTAAAACAGAAGTATAGTCATGTTAGCAAGGTTTTCCTTATTCCTCTCCTGATTCTTTATTGCCCTGAATGATATATATACATTTCTATTTTCCTAAAGCATGCTTCTACAAGTGTGGATCGATCATAGCCCTTTTACTATCAAACTGTGTGCACATAACGATCCAAAACCACGGTATCAGGACTTCCGATCCAGTACCTCCAAATCAAAGCTCAAAATAGGGATATTGGATTAATGTCACACATTACATATAATCTAGTTGATCACAATAGCAACTCCTTGATGTGGTAATTCTGATATAGGAGAAAGAAAATTGATCCAACATGCTAAATATCATACTGTAAAATACTAAGATACCAAGATTCAATATTCAATGGCCTCCTAGTTCAATTTCACAGTTCATTATTGGAAGTTAACAAAGAACAACCAAAATGAAGTCTCCAAAGCTCTCTTACTTCCATTTTTTTAGTCTTTCATGTAAAATTCATATTTCTATACTAAAAAAGGATCCACCTGCTAAACTTCTAACATCAACTACTCTGCGCATGCTTTATTTAATGATATTGTGTCAAATTCTGCATTGGTAACAAGAAGAACAAATTCAAATATACATGGGCGCATCTAAAAAGGAATCGTGAACTATATACCATACTCACACAGTTTGCTATTATGATCAGCTATCTAGCAATTGCAGATTACAGAAGATGAAAAATACCACTGGGTGTACATATCAAGGACGATGGTCTTGTCGCCGGCGGCATTGACGATAGGCCAGAAGGTGTCCTTGTCGACCTCAGTGACCTGCCCGACTGTGGCAGCAGTGTCCAAGCTAGAGCTGACGGTAAATGACTTCTTCCTCTTGCCAACAAGCTGAACATCATTCTTCTTCTTACTCCTGTTGTTGCTGGGTGCCCATGAGCTTAAGGCTGCTGTTGTTGTTGAAGGGGTTGAAGCGTAGTATGTGATCGGAGACGACGTCGTTGAGTAGCAGACGGAGCGATGAGAGAGAGTGGCTGTGGCAGTGGCTGACTGGAGAAGAGCTGCCATTTCTTTTTTCTGTGATGGACAGCACTCCAGTTGCTCCAGCCAGAAACAAATAAAGAGATTCCACAGCCTCCATTTCCAAAATGACCAATTTGACCTCCGGTTATGTGGGTTGTGCTGGGATATCCGCTCCGCTTTCGTCATTCTACAAAGCTCCATTTGTGGATCAAGGACCATGCTCTGCCTATTTGTGGAAAGACTACACTGCCTCATTGCCATGAGTATCGACATTCGACATTACTAAAAACAAAAGCAATTTGTGCAAGTATCCCACATCAAAGGAACAAGTAGCGAGGATATTATCGATATTTTAGATGTTGGAAAATCAAGATTATTGAAAGAGATTTAAACCTAGTTTGGGGTTTAGTGATGAGTGTGAAAGAGACTATCAAATTTACTCTAAAAGAAATGCGTTAGTAGTATATGATATGTAAGGGTTGTTCACAATTAAAGAACTAAGGCAGGAGATTTTAGGTTAAGATAAACAAATTGAAACTAAAAGAATGAGAATTCTTGAGATCGAAACAACAAAATACAAAGATGCTAAAACATTGAATCCACCACCAAATACTTCTTCCCTTTTTCTAGTTGATAGCAATTGAATTTCCTAAATTGCATGCTAAAAATTTTCATACATAAGCTTTATTGATCCCGGACATATGTCAAAGTTCTTCTAACCAATGAATTCTAACTTATTGATCCTATATAGAACCCAAATAGCTAAACTATGATCTACTTCATGTTATGATCAGGTTCAAGTAAAACATGTTTAACTCCATTAAGCACAAAAGAACTAGAAAATTGTTGATGTCATAATTTGGTTCGACAACGAATCTTGACTTTTCAACTCATTTCACGTATGACGCGTTGAAATGTCAAAGAGCCACGTAGGATTGACCTTTCAACGCACTTAAACCTTTAATGTGTCTAACTTAGCATTCTAAACCTTCAACCTTGGACAACCACCAAGTGTCTTTGACAAAATGAAGAAGATGAGGAGTAGGAGGAAGGAAGATAAAGAGGAGGAAGGGAAGGAGAAAAATGAAAGATATAGAAAAAAAATTCAAAATTTTCAGTGTTGATTTTGAAAATTTTGAACTTTAACCGACAAAATACTCTAATTTCGTCGGCTAAAGTTCAAAATGTTAGTAAAAAAAGCTTAAAATTTTCAAAATAGAGATTGAAAATTATTCAATCTACTATCACAGAAGATTGATCATGGTGTTTCATCCCATGGTCTTCAACATAGAGATTGTTTGGTGTTTACGTGGTAGTTTTGCATAATTCATTTCTTTATGTTATGTAACTGGACTGTTGCGAATTGTGTTTCACTATTGTACAGTCTCAAGTTTTAATCAATAAAATTAATGTCATTGGATAAAAAAACTAAATATGTTATTTCTAGAGTGACTGAAAATTAATTTAATTTTTTAGTTAATAAACATGATCCTTCTAAGTGAGGCTTCTGGTTATGTCATTCACTTATAAATAAATAAATTAATAGTTTGATATTGTACAAGTGTACATCAAATGAATTATTTAGTTAAAGTATAGAGGTATACCACTAGTTAAAAAGAGTCGTGACTTGGTTAGTTAAAAGTATTTAACTAATATCTTTGTGATCATCAGTTCAAATCTCACCTACATTATGAAGAGTGTAGGCGTTTATTAATATAAAAAAAAGAAAAAAAAAGAGAGAATAATATAGTACCATATATTAATCTACTTATTGTAAATGGAACTAGTGTTATGAAGAAACGACGGAAGTCAGGTGAGGAGACCAATGTTTGGCTCCAAAAACAGGACACATGAAAATTGCTACAAATGAGTCCATGGATGTAGGAAAACCCACTCAAAATAGGAGTTTGCTATTTTCAATTGCTAAAACAGATAGATCCCTCCTTATTTTGTCATTGAAAACGCGAATTTGTCTCGTCTCTCTCCAAACAATGTTCTTTATCCATCCAATCCAACTCTACCATGAAATTTTCACAAAACCCATATTTCTAATGTCATCCTTGATCAAGAGGAGCTGATCATCATTCCGGGTTTTGTCAAAATCGGAGAAAGGATAAGAGTTGCTTTTGCTGTTGTTGGGTCACGTCGCCGGATGTGTAGCTAGCTGGTTTCAACTATAAACACATCAATAGAAACTTATCTAACCTGGTGCCGGGTTGCATTAGAGTCAATCTTGATTAAATTTTGGGTTCCAATTTGAAATGGAACCAAGAGGACTAGGGTACAGGTTGGGTGGTTTAGTTGTGTTCGTGTTGGTGATCGTTTCGGTATTGGTAATCAATGTGTCCGGTAACTTGGTTTTTCCAGTGAGCCATAAGTTTAATGGTAGACAAGGCGTATCATTGAGTGAACTTAAAGCTCATGATGATCGTCGTCACGCTAGATTTCTCGGAGCCACCCAAAATGCTGTGGATATAGTTTTGGGTGGCAACGGACATCCTTCTGAAAATGGGTAACTATCTAAAGTTTCATTTTCTTATTTACATAAATCTGTCATACTCTTTTGTAATGGTCTCACTATCATGATTAGAATATGATTATGTGCATATTTGCAATTGGTTTTGATTATTTAGTATGTAATTGATTTGCAGGCTCTACTTCACTAAACTTGGGATCGGGAATCCTTCGCACGACTATTACGTGCAAGTTGATACTGGAAGTGACGTATTTTGGGTTATGTGCTCGGAGTGCAGCAAAGACCAGTGCCCAACCAATTCTGAAATCAAAGGTGTTAGCATCACACTTTACGATCGAAACAGTTCTTCCTCTTCAAAGGCGGTAACTTGCGATGATGACTTTTGCGATATTGTTAACGAAGGACAAGGTCTTAAGTCGGATTGCATGGCAAACCAGACATGCAACTACAAGCTTACTTATGGAGATGGAGAATCAACTTCGGGATACTACGTCAAGGATGATGTGCAATTTCAGAAAGCCAGCGGAAACTTTCAAACATCCACCACTAGTGGATCTGTAGTATTCGGGTACGCAATCAATCACCTGCCCATGTATCTGTAACAAGCTTCATATTAGCTGCTTGTGTCTGACTGCGAAATGTATACATACATATAGGTGCACGACTACAAGAACTGGCGCGAAAAATAACCCTCAATCATTAGTTTCCGGTTTAGTTGGTTTTGGCCAGGCAAATTCATCGATGCTTTCACAGCTAGTAGCCGCAGGAAAGGTCAGGAATACATTTGCACATTGCTTGGATACAACGAAACAAGGCGGTGGAATCTGGGCTATAGGAGAAGTGGTCGAACCCCAAATCAAGAACACCTCACCTCTACTTCCAAATAAGTACGTATTACTACTACGTTACACCATCCATCTCTTAATTTGCTATATATAATGGCAATTAACACTTTGATTCCATATATGTTGGACGATCGATCAGGAATCATTACAATGTTGAGTTGCAGACAATTGAGGTTGGAAGTGATGTTATACAAGTTTCTAAAAGTGGTGGTGTTTTATCAAACTTATTCGGCAGCAGTTCAGACCAAAATAATACGGCAATTTTTGACAGTGGTACAACATTGGCCTATTTACCACAGGAGTTGCAGGAACAAATAGTGAAGAAGGTATCTGTTATTTCATTAAGATATAAGTTGCACGGTCTAGATATGTTGCTTCAATTGACTCTTGCATCCTTATTTTGATCAGATATTGGCCAAGGAGCCTGGATTGAAATTGCTTACTAGTGCGGGGTTTACATGTTTCGAGTTCTCCAAAAAGTAAAGAATTGTTGGTTCCTTCTTAATTGTTGATTGATTGTATGTTTCGGCTTGAGCTTAATGATGAACAGCTTGTGCTATCGGTGAATGCAGCGTTGATGAAACATTTCCTATTGTCAAGTTCAATTTCAAGAACTCTGCTTCATTGTGGGTGTATCCTCATGATTACCTCTTCACTTTGAACGTAAGTGCCTTGATGCATGTTAGTAACCAACAAGGAACTTTGTATATTCTTGTTCAATTTTCTGACTGATAACGACGTACATATAAACAGGACGACGATAAGTGGTGTCACGGTTGGATGGCATCTAAACCTGGATCAAAAGCCAGCATTCTTCTGGGAGGTAAACATCGCATTCATAGTCTTAAAAACTTTGCTGCAGTATATGTAAGCAATTTTAATTACCCATACATTGACATGCACTTGTTGGCAGATATGATCCTTTCGAATAAGGTAGTTGTATACGATCTGGAAAAGCAGGTCATTGGGTGGACGGATCACAATTGTGAGTAGCTAGCTAACATTGACTTGTGATTAACTGTACTTAGACTTATGCTGTTGAATCTATCTGTAATATGGTTTTGGTGTTTGATGAATGTTAGGCTCTTCAAGCATAAAAGTGAAAGATGAGCAGTCAGGATCAGACTACTCTGTTCTGTACCACAATCTTGCTGCTAAATCAGACGCTTCCGGCCTAAGACTACCAATGTCGTGCGTGTTGTTAGTAACTGCTGCTGCTACTGCTATGCTGCAAATGATCTCAATATAAATCCATCACTCTTATCTCACATAGCTAGCTAGCTATTTATCCGGCCAACTAACCAAATATAGTACATAACACCAACAGCTTTCATTCATTAGATGCTAGTGCACATAAGCAGATCCATATTTGAAAAACTGTTGCTTCTTGATGAGATTGATTATAGTGGAATTCTTTTATAAATACAATAATTGACCATATAATACTAATTTGGCTCTTCATTAGCATATTTAAATGATTCTAAAAAGAATATGTCCATTTGAATATAAGGTGTTATTACCTATGTCCAAATGAACAAATTTTTCTTTAAAATCTTGACACATATTTCATTTAAGGACTATATATTTTCCCCTCATTTTTTAAACATGCATAGAAAGTGAAAAAGTTGAAGAGAAATGACTCAGCCGGAAACTCATGGACTCCTGTCACCGGTCGCTGGACTCCGGTCACTGGTGACCGTAAAATTGTATTCTGCAGGAATCTAAAGTATACTGGAGTTAATAAACTTCGATTTGAAGTATACTACCGTTAATAAACTTAGATTTGAAATATACTGAGGTTAATAAACTTAGATATGAAGTATACTAGGGTTAATAAACTTAGATCTGAAGTATACTGGGGTTAATAAACTTAGATTTGAAGTATACTGGGGTTAATAAACTTAGATCTGAAGTATACTGAGGTTAATAAACTTAGATCTGAAGTATACTTGGGTTAATAAACTTAGATATAACGTATACTGGGGTTAATAAACTTCGATTTGAAGTATATGTTTCACCTTTATCAAAGTGGGCTTATCTGTCACAACCTTTGCTTCCTTTATAGCAGCTCTAATCTCATCATACCTAGTGTTTCCATTCTTCACCCACTGAACGTGTCATCTGAGAGCCTCGTAACGGGCATCAACATTCTCAGTGAACGCAATCTCAGTGTCTCTATCAATGGAAATATGGTTGTCATCATTGAAGGCTATCAGCTTTCCAAGTCCCCAATGCCCATCAAGAGAAGCAGCTTCATTTGAAATACCCACCATTTGACAACCACCACCCAATATACAGTATCTGTAGAGAAATAACACCAATGTTTTAAGTAAAGTTGCTACAAATATGACATCAAAACAATCTCACTCATTAAGATGTTATCTGACGTGTAGTGATCAACAATCTCACTGTCCGGCTTGTTGAAACGCGCAGCCAAGTGCTTCTCAGCAAGGGCTATGTAGCACCCCTGGGGTAAACTACAGTAGCCACAAATTTAAGCCAATAAGAAGCCAACACATCCGAAGGACGTGCCAACAACTTATTAACCTAAAGTCGTAGGCTTTTTAGTGAGTAAAATAAAATTTAAACTTTAATACTTTGAGTGGCACCACAAGAAATTCTTAAAACAATCATCAGAGTTTATCTAATTTCGCGGAAGGTGGTCAAAATAAAGGGGACAATTTAAAAACTTTAGCGACAACAATAAAAATATACAACATGGTTAACAAATCAGGATGACACCTTTACTGTTTATGAAAAGGCCCTGGTATATGACTCGAAGGGTAAAACCGAAATAGGGAGTACACTTAGACTAAACATCGAGAAAGGAATGAAGCTCCACACATAGCTCTCTCTATCTTTCCCGTCACAGTACATGCAAACAATCTGTTGTAGGGGTGAGCGTCGTCCTCGCGTGCTCACGTAGGCCCACCAATGATAGGTTTGAAAAACCAAAATCCGTATATATACATATAGATTTGAGCTCGTAATAAAACCATTTAGAAAATCCTTGGCACACAAAAACCATCATTTTATATCCTTTAGGAAAACAGTGCAGTATGCTAAAAACATAGGGGTCCAGAGCGCTCAGTGAACAAAACAGCCTGCAGGACTTCGAATCTCAGTGACCGAATTCCGGGTTTGTCTTCACAGGAAACCGGGGCCAACTACCTATGCGCTTGAAAATGCGTAGTAGCGAGAGTGTCCATTTACTGCAGTGCCCATAAACAACACACCGCACTTACGACTCGCTTAACTCTGTGCGAGACGAGCTTAAGCGGGAAAATAAAATAAACAAGGCACCACCCTCCAGAGGTTCACGGTCTCGACACTGCGGGAGTGCTAGATACTAGATCCCGTCACTCTCAGGTCACGCACCGGAAATCAGGACAACGGTGCTCCACACATCTCACATTGACGTATAAAAAATCCTTTACGTCTAGCCTTGGGTTTTCTTGGCCCAATCATAAATCATTTATCATTTAATATAAAGAAAACTTCCCCGAGGCATCGACCATGAGCATACACAAAATCATGCACTTTTTCATACATATATAAAACCACTACCAAGGGAGTTCAGATTCTCTACCTGGAATTGTCGTTCCATACGTACGCCCCAAGCTTCCAGGAGCTGCCTCGGTGAACCGAGGTCACCGCGTAAGCTACCTCGTCCAATAATCACTGCAGAATTTAAGTAGCTTAGCAACCAAGAAATAATAATAGTCAACAGACCTCAGCATTCCTAGTTTGACCAGGAATGACCACATTGACTAAGTTGACCAACCAATTCCTTTTTATGGCACTTTAGCCTTTTTGACTTTCTTTTCCGGTTATCGACTCTTTACTCATTTACCGGAAGTCCGACTTAGTTTCCGAACTTCTCTTTAACCACTTTAACTTGACGTTAGGGTGTCACATAATAATTCGTTGAATTACTATGGGCACCCAACGTGTCACATTAATCAATTTATTTACCAAGAGTCGATTTACCGATTTACGTGAAACACCAACTTTACTTAACATGGTCAACTTAACATTTTCCAGAAATTTCAGTTATCATTTTCCGATAACAATTTAACATTACCAATTTAACCAAAAAGTGTTGAACTTCAATTCTTTAACCATTTTTCTGAAAATGTAACTTTCCCTTAATGGAAACTTTCCTTTCATGGAAACTTTCCCAAAATGGAAAGTTTCCCAAATTATCAGGTTTCCAAACATAGAAGGTTTCCCAAATTGGAAGGTTTCCAATTTCGGTTTGTTTCCGTTTTTATAC
Source organism: Comarum palustre (assembly GCA_951800085.1). Lineage (NCBI taxonomy): Eukaryota > Viridiplantae > Streptophyta > Magnoliopsida > Rosales > Rosaceae > Comarum > Comarum palustre. Next base: position 19,880,907 of record OX637587.1, on the reverse strand, counting down.
GTTTCCTTACGTAATTTCCGATTACTTTAACTTTAATTCCTTTAAACGGAAACAACACATTCTTAAGGAGTCGAAGACTACCTCTCGGCGTTTCTGCTGATTTAACTGCATCACCGGATTGTCACCGGATTCCGGCAACTTGCCGGAATCTCCTGCCGGATTCCGGTCAACTTGTCGGAATTTCGCCATAGCTTCCCTGTTTTCCTCGTCACCAAGTTCTCGACACACAACGAAAACAACAACCAATTAATATCAGATCAACACCAACCAAAAACAGTAACAACGTAGCTAAATAGTTACACAGTTCAAAGAGGGGGAAATCCTACCCTCTGTGTCTCTGCTCCAAAACCACTGCAGCTGCCCCAACACTGCACCAGAACACACCTAGCTCGTCCAACACCTCTCTGTCGACGCCACCTATTCCCTGTGGAGTCCTAACTCACAGTCTCCTGCCTCCCCAAACTCCTGTTAGTCTGAACGGCGGCTTGGCTCCTTCCTCCTCAAGCATGCAGGCCACCGTGACCGGGAAGCCGTTCGAAAACGAAAGGGGATGGCTCTCGGAAGAGCAGGACCCAGAAAGAAGAGAAGAATATGAGATTGGGCACAAAACTGAAAAGCAAGGATTCATCGAGCTCGAAATTGAAAGAAAAAGGGTGGATTCACCTTGGAAAGACTCGAGCTCGCCGGAGAAAGATAAATCGGAGGAAGAACCGATTTTGGGCTAAGGGTTGACTTTTTGAATTGGAGAGTAGAGTGAGTGTAATCTGGATTTATGGGTATGGGTAGAGAGAGGAGAGTGAGGCGAGCTCGGCGGTGGTGGCGCGACGGCTAGGCGCGGCCTGACGCGGCGGCGACGGTGGGTTGGATGGCGCGACTGCCTCAGACTCCCTCTCGGTCTCTCTGCCTCTCTCTCTTCTCTCGACAAAAATGAGAGAAAGGGGAGATAAGTTTTGGATTAAAAACATGGATCCAAGGGCTCACAATAAAGGATGAAGATCAAGGGCCAAGATTAAAGGTTAGGTTTTAAAATCAGAAAATAGTAATTTAGAAATTACCATGGACTTTGGAAATCCGTAGAAAATAAACCGAATTTCCGAAAAATAATCTGAAAATACCGGAAGACTTGTGTCGACACGTACTATGACATCGAGTCATTAAATCAGGTATTTGGATAACTTTGAAAAACTCGAAAATGAACGTGGTAGTTAACTCGTGAAGTTACCGAATGCGACTTAAACCTCAGTAACTCGCCATTAACCACGGTTAAAACGTGCAGGGTCCCACAGGCCAGGCTAACAGCATTTGCAATACCTTGCTCCAAAGAACCTGTATGCAACCACAATAATCTTAAGAATACAAATCTTCAAAAAAAAAAACAGCAGTCAATCAACCTTCAAGCATGTAACTACAAAGATTTAAAGACCGAATCTAACCGGTGGTGACTTCAACTCCAGGTGTCTCAAAGTTCTCAGGATGTCCAGGGGTCTTGCTTCCCCATTGCCTGAAGCTCTTCAAATCCTCTTCCTGATAATCAATCCAAAAACCAAACCATTAGTTCACAAACATTACCAAAGAAAAATATACAATCCGGATGCATACATACACACTCAAATCGAGTAACTTTAGTCAAAAAATGAACAAATCGCTGTCCCAAAATTCACTTAAATTCATTTGATTTTAAACTCAAAAAACGAATCACTCACCTTGACACTGTCGTATCCGGCGAGGTGGAGCAGAGCATACTGCAGCATACACCCATGGCCAGTAGACAACACAAACCTGTCACGGTTGAACTAGTAAGAGTTCTTCGGGTTATACCTCATGTTCTCATCGTACAAAATATGTCCCATAGGAGCACACCCCATCGGCAAATCGGGATGACCGGAGTTGGCCTTCTCAACAGCATCAATCGCCAAGAACCGGATTGTGTTCACCGACTTCTCCACCAAGGACTTCTTAGTAGTCTTGTTAAGAGTCTCGACCGTCGCAGCCTGGACCGGGTGGCTCAGGCGATGCCGGTGGAGGCAGGTGAGTTTGGAGGAGGAGGAGGTGGATTTGAGGCCGGAGAAAGAGGGAAGGGAGAGGGGGGAGATGGAGACGTGGTCGGAGGCGGAGTTGGAGTGGGAGATGGCCCAGGCCAAGAGGGCCTGGGAGAGAGTGACAGAGGAGGAAGGCGAGTGGCAAGTGTAGGCGCCAACAGCTCTTGGTTGATGCGCTCCTTCAGATCTAGCCCGACGTCACACCAGCATAGGCCGCGTCGGCGTCTTCTTCGATCTGAAGTTGACGGAGAGGGAGAGTCGAGCTCTGATCTGGAGTCAGAGAGAAAAAGAAAGAGAATGTGTCTTGAATTTTTAGATCGGGAAGAGGAAGAGACGAGAGAGATAGTATATATGGGTAAAATAGATGTAAGGGTACAATAGTCTTTTATGTATAATTAATTGAAATAGGCTTTTGATTTCTTTTTTTTATTGAATTAGGGTCTCACTTTGTTATTTTTGTGCAAATGATATTTTTTTCCATTATAACATCCACCATAATAATTCTGGTGCATTTTTTTATGAACTTTTTTAAAGCAGGCTAGGTTCCTCGCTAGATAAGAGCACTCATTATATTATTATTATTATTATTATTAGAACGATCATACAACGAGAGACATATTACCTAAATCTCAGAAAATAGAACAATCATCCTCTATAAGAATATACTACATGATTTCAGGAGGTTCACCCACCCAATGCTCATCCAAACTAGATGATCGAGCAATGTGTGCTAGCTTATTGCCACACCAGTTTGATGGACTTCTTTGTACACCGAAATCTTTAATTAAAGAATACATGGGTTGTGCATTTGTGCTGGTATTGGTAAGACAAAGTTGCCACCTTCATTTGGGGCTGTTACGAACTTACAAAGTTACAGTCATCATTCATTTCACCAACTGATTAGTATATCCACATTATTAAAAACAATCTCCTATTAAAAAACAAGAAACAAAAAAAACAATGTGTATGTCTTTTTACTTTAATTTTATCAAAAAACACATCATTCTCTCGTTACGAGCATCTTCAATAGCTCTTGTATAATTTTTTTTATTATAGAAGAAAAAATCACAAAATCTCTATAAAGAAAATGATTCAACTCCAACAGCTTTTCTATTTTACTTTACAAAATTAAATGTTTTTTTATATAATTTAATGAATATATATAAACATTTAATATAGATATAATTTTGAACGCTTCAATTTGATCATGTGTGTCCTATTCTTAAGGATGCTGAAAAGTGGGCCGATCGATACTGGTAGAAATTCAATAAGACCACGACAAAGAAATGATCCAAATGAAGGATATGAATCAGCATCTCGCACAACAAAATCATCAAGTACACTACCATTTGATGTCGATTTAAATGCAGATGAAGACGAGCAAGAGCTATATAATGATGAACTCGGCACGTTTCGTCGCCCATTAGTATAAAGAAAGCAAAGCTGAAAAGGAAAGAGGCCAATGAGCAGAACAAAATTGTTAAACAAATCAGAGAATCCAATCAAGAATTGAAGGAGTTATTTGAAAAAAGTCTAATGGAGTGAAATGCTTTTACTGCTAAGCACGAGCAATATTCATCTTAGAAATTAGTTATTCAGCGTGAACGTGAGGAAAACAAAATCATGCTTACTTGTTTGGATTCAATTACCGTTCCAAAAGGACATGAGTACTTACGTATGAGAAAAGCTGAGATCATGGAGAGAAGAGTTTCTCAATCTCGACTACAACAACCACCTGCAGCACATGGCTTTGGTAATTTCAGTAACATAAACCAATTTTAAGGTGGTTCGCAAGAAACTTTCAACTTTGGTACTTTTGCTAGCTCATTCCAGTCAGTTTCCAACAGGAATTGGTGGATATGGGAATCACCACGGAGGGCCAGCTGGATATGGTGCAATCCCACATTATGGAGGAAGTGATGGATCAGGAACAAGTGATACACAAGGAGAAGAGCAACAATTCAGAGATACGGGTGGAAGAGTTGATGATGATCTGCTGGATTACTAAACGTGATGATTAGCAATTATTATGTTTTATTTTGTTATTTTGTTTGTATTAGTGTGTATGGTAATTTTTCTGAGCTCAGAGCTAAAGTCTCCGAGAAGGTTTTGAAGAGGCTATAAATAATTTCGTAATTTTAATAATGTGTAATATTATCTTTTATGAAATAATAACTAATTATTAGTTAAATTAATTTAGCCTTAATGTATTTTTTTAGAAATGTCTAAATGTATTCAATATTAGACTCAAATGAAAAATCTCGTTTTGTATTTTCTAATTTTTATTATTAGGAAATTTATAAAATATCCAAATTAATGAAATGAAAATATAACTAAAATTAATAAAGGACAAAGCTGACATAATCTAGATAGAATGAGGATAAAGATGGAATAAATGATTAAATAATAAAATAATGAGTTGTATAACTTACGGAATGAAAAGCTATATATGGGGTTTAACTATTCACAATCAGCAAATTTTTTTTGAGGAAACGTGACTGTGAGAGGGTGTGGGAAGCTGCGATAAGCTATAATTTAGATTTTAGCTTACCGTGGCAGATGGTCTTAATTTGGCTGTGGCAAAGCGTAATTCTCTCATCCATCTCTCTTGACATTGTTCTATGTCAAACTTGTTAGGATCTGAGTTTGGTTTACTTTCAGTTAATAAAATCCTAGACTTTAGGAGGTGTTTGAATATGACCTAGTCTCTAGGAATATGATCTAGTCTCTAGGAGTCTGTTAGCATTTGAATTCTTCTTTCTGTTGTGCACGGGGCTGCTGGTTTCCAGCTCTTGCTGTTAAAATGCAGGCTATTTAAGGCCTGCCTTGTTCAATAAGAAGCATGCTATTCCGATCAGTTTGTGTAGTTGTGTTTGTATACAGAGCTTTCATTTCTACAATCTGGTATCAGAGCCCCCACTGGGCCTAAGAAGGGTTAAGCAGCAGCTTAGAAAGAATAGCACAGAGAGATGAGTGAAGAAAAGGGTCTGACTAAGATTCCTCAGTTCAGTGGTCACTACGATCACTGGAGCGAACTCATGGAGAATTTGCTCCGTGCGAAAGGCTTGTGGAGTTTGGTGGAGAATGGTTTCGAGGAGCCAAGAGCAGGAACTTTGCTGACAGATGCACAGCAAGAACAACTTGAGAATGCTAGGACCAAAGATTATCAGGTCAAGCATTACCTTTACCAAGCCATCGACAGGACCATTTTCGAGCAGATTTTGGATCGTCGTTCCAACAAAATTGTTTGGGACTCTATGAAACTCAAGTTTGGCGAAAATGAGAAGGTAAAAAATCTCACCTTCAGACACTCAGAAGAGAGTTCGAGATACTGGCAATGTGGAAAGAAGAAACCATCACGGAGTACTTTGCAAGAGTAATGGTTGTCTCCAACAAAATAAGAAGCTATGGTGAAGCAATGACAGATGAAAAGATTGTGGAGAAGATCTTGAGAACCCTAATAGATAAGTTCATCCATGTTGTCATTTCAATTGAAGAAGCAAAGGATATTTCGACTATGTCCATTGATGAACTGCAGAGCTCGTTGGTAGTACACGAGCAGAAATTCAAAAGGGTGAATAGAGAGGAAGGTGATCAGGTGCTGAAAGTAGAAGATCGGACATTCATGAGAGGAAGAGGAGGAATTTTTTCCAGAGGTAGAGGTCGCGGAAGGGGTAGGCAGACTGTCAACAAAACAATGGTGCAATGTTACAAATGCCACAACCACGGCCATTTTCAGTACGAATGTCCGAAATGGAATAAGGAAGCCAACTACGCTGAGTTGGATGAGGAAGATGATCTGCTGTTGATGTCTTGTGTGGAGTTGCACAAACATACACGGCAGGATGATTGGTTTTTGGACTCTGGTTGCTCAAATCACATGTGCAGCGACAAAGGTATGTTTTCAAGTCTGGATGAAAGTTTTAAACATTCAGTAAAACTTGGGAATAACTCTAGGATGAGTGTTGGTGGAAAGGGTGTTGTCAAGCTTGTTTTAAATGGTATTACTTACACCATTGGGGAAGTGTATTTTGTTCCTGATTTGAGAAATAATTTGTTGAGTATTGGTCAGTTACAAGAGAAAGGCCTGAAAATTTTGATTGAAAAAGGCACTTGCAGCATTTATCATCCATACAGGGGCCTGATTGCTCAAAGCCAAATGAGTACAAACCGTATGTTTATCCTGGCAGCAGAAACTCAAGGTTCTGACACTCAACCTGAAGAATGTTTGCACACAAGCTCTCCTGACTTAACCTACTTATGGCACCAGCGATATGTGCATTTGAGTGACAAAGGTCTAAGAACCTTGCATCTTAAGAAGATGGTTCATGGATTGCCACAACTTGCAAGTTCAACGACCACATGCACAGACTGTCTGAATGAGAAGCAGCATAGAAGTGTCATGCCAAAACAAAGTACTTGGAGAGCAAGTCCTAGAGCTGGTGCACGCAGACATTTGTGGACCAATATCTCCCACATCAAACGGTGGCAAGAGGTATGTTCTGTGCTTTATTGATGACTTCAGTCGTAAAGCTTGGGCATACCTCTTATGTGAAAAGTCCGAGGCACTAGACCACTTTAAGAATTTCAAGCAGATGGTTGAGAAGGGAGCTGAAGCATTCATCAAGTGTCTACGAACAGATAGAGGAGGTGAATTTACTTCTCATGAGTTTAACAAGTTTTGTAAAGAGCAGGGAATTAAGAGGTAGCTCACTACAGCATACACGCCACAACAAAACAGCGTGGCAGAGAGAAGAAATCGAACTGTGATGAACATGGTTCGATCAATGTTGTCAGCCAAGAAAGTTCCCATCTCCTTTTGGCCTGAAGCTGTATTATGGACTTTCTACGTTCTAAACCAGTGCCCTACCTTAGCAGTCAAGGATGTCACACCACAAGAAGCATGGAGCGAGATAAAACCTTCTGTGGATCATTTTAGAATCTGGGGATGTCTTGCTCATGTGCATAAGCCAAAGGTGAACAGAGGTAAACTAGATAATAAAAGTTTTCCATGTATCCTTTTAGGTGTGAGTGTGGAATCCAAGGGATATAAGTTGTTCGATCCTGATACAAAAAGGGTAGTAGTGAGTAAAGATGTAGTGTTTGAAGAAGATAAGATGTGGAGTTGGGGTGAGATGTATGAAGAACAAATATCAACAGAGTTAAGGTGGAGTGATGATAATGAAGTTTTTGAGGGTTCTAAAAGTTTTGAGGTCTCGGGAAATAGAGTAGAAGGAGAGAATAATGTAGAGAGTGGTGATGGGGATGTAAGTGAAAGAGAAGAAGGTGAGGGGGCTGTAAGTGAAAGAGAAGAAGGTGGAAACAGGGAAATACAAATTTCTAGTGAAGTTAACAGTGAGTTAAGAAGGTCTGAAGGGAGTTGTACAGTAGAAAGAAGGGAGAGAAGACCTCCTAGATGGATGAGTGATTACTTTAGTGGTGAAGAGCTGAGTGGGGAGGATGAAGCTCACATGGTGCAAGACATTTCTGTTGAGGATCCCTTTTATTTTGAAGATGCAATGAAAGAAGAGAAGTGGCGCCAAGCTATGGATGCAGAGATTTGGGCTATTGAGAAAAACAATACTTGGACTCTTATAGACTTACCAAAAGGAGCTAAGAGGATCGGGGTAAAGTGGATCTACAGAACCAAACACGATGAGCAAGGAGCTGTAATCAAGCACAAGGCACGACTCGTGGCCAAGGGCTACTCACAAAAGGAGGGGATTGATTATTCAGAAGTGTTTGCACCAGTGGCAAGACTTGACACCGTGAGAACTATAGTGGCATTAGCAGCTCAGAAAGGTTGGAGGATCTATCAACTCGATGTCAAGTCTGCTTTCTTACATGGAGAGTTAAGTGAGAAAGTGTTCGTTGATCAGCCTAGAGGATATGAGAAGGAAGGCAAGGAACTCATGGTGTATCAACTACACAAGGCTTTGTACGGATTGAAACAAGCTCCTAGAGCTTGGTTTAGTCGTATAGAGAATCATTTTGTCAATGAAGGATTCTCAAGGTGTGAGAGTGAACAGACTCTGTTTACAAAGCATGGAAATAGAGGTAAACTTATCATTATAAGTTTATATGTAGATGATTTAATTTACACAGGTAATGATGATGATATGATGCTTGAGTTTAAAAATTCTATGATGAGAGAATTTGATATGAGTGATCTGGGAAGCATGAGTTATTTTCTCGGTATAGAAGTGTTGCAAAAAGAAGGAGGTATCTTCATTTGTCAAAAGCGATATGCACAGGAGATTCTAAGAAGATTTGCAATGATAAAGAGCAATGAAGTTAAAAGTCCCATGGTGCAAGGGTTCAAGATCAGCAAAGACAAGGAGGGAATTGTGATTGATGAGACCTACTTCAAACAACTTGTTGGCAGTCTGATGTATATAACAGCAACTAGGCCACCTCACGTTTGTGACCAGTTTGATAAGCAGGTTTATGTCGAAACCTACTGAGCTTCACTTGCAGGCAGCAAAGAGGATCCTTAGATACTTAAAAGGGACCATGAGCTATGTGATATACTACAAGAGGAGTGGAGATAACAAATTCAAAGCCTTTACAGACAGTGATTATGCTGGGGATGTGGAAGACAGAAAAAGCACCAGTGGTTATGTCTTCTTATTAAGTTCAGGAGCTATCTCTTGGTGCTCAAAGAAACAATCAATTGTGACGTTATCAACAACTGAGGCAGAATTTGTTGCAGCAACTATGTGTGTGTGCCAAGGATTATGGTTGAAGAAGATTTTGAAGGAATTTGGACAAGAAGAGAGCTGTATTTACATCAACTGTGACAACAGTTCTACTATCAAACTCTCAAAGAATTCGGTGTTACATGGTCGAAGCAAACATATCGATGTGAGATACCATTTTCTTAGAGATCTTGTTAATGAAGGTTCAATTGCTCTTGTTCACTGTGGAAGTACTAATCAGTTGGCAGACATCATGACAAAGGCTTTGAAGCTGGATACCTTTCAAAGGCTCAGAAGCATGTTAGGAGTTTGCAATGTCGTTGAAATAAACTAAAATTGCTCCTTGCATTTTAGTTTAAGGGAGGGTGTTAGGATCTGAGTTTGGTTCACTTTCAGTTAATAAAATCCTAGACTTTAGGAGGTGTTTGAATATGACCTAGTCTCTAGGAATATGATCTAGTCTCTAGGAGTCTGTTAGCATTTGAATTCTTCTTTCTGTTGTGCACGGGGCTGTTGGTTTCCAGCTCTTGCTGTTAAAATGCAGGCTATTTAAGGCCTGCCTTGTTCAATAAGAAGCATTCTATTCCGATCAGTTTGTGTAGTTGTGTTTGTATACAGAGCTTTCATTTCTACAAAACTACATCCAGCTTGGCCACAAAACCAACATTTCTAATCTCATCCTCAAGAATCAATCATCCTCAAGAGGTCGGTCATTCAAGGTTATTTCTGAATTGGAGGAACAAGAAACAAAGTGAGCTAGATGTTGTTCTCGGGTCACTTCTTCTTGTATATAGCTAGCCAACTTCAAGAACAAACGCGTTTATAAAAATTGATGTAACCTTGTACCGGATCGCATTAGTCAGTTTCAATCTTATTTTAGGTTCCCGTTTGAAATGGAACCAAGAGGACTAGGGGACAAGTTGGGTGGTTTAGTTGCGTTTGCCGTGGTTGCAGTGGTGGTGCTTGTATCGGCATTGGTCGTCAATGTGTCTGGTAACTTGTTTTTCCGGTGAGCCACAAGTTCAATGGTAGAAAAGGAGCACCTTTGAGTGAATTTAAAGCCCATGATGATCACCGTCATGCTAGAATTCTCAAGGCCACCCAAAATGCTGTAGACATGGTTTTAGGTGGCAACGGCCATCCTTCTCAAGACGGGTGACTATTTATTCATTCATCAACTCATTTCAAATGTCATTTTTCGTATTTGGATAATCATGTCCTACTCATAATGCTCTCATTATCTTTTTTCTTTTCTTCTCAAATTATTGTAAAGAATGATACATACCTTCATATATAGCACTACCTTTAACGAAGGAATGCGGTTCAGCATGTAGACCTTTGTATATAATCAAAATAATGTATGAGCATTATATGAGCTAGCTAGATAGAACGGACACTTGCAAAGCTTGGTTCTAGACTTCTGCTGTAAACCATGTAATATTTGAATGTTTGATCAATTGGTTCAATAAGTTTAATGTGTGATTGATTTGCAGGCTCTACTTCGCTTAACTAGGGATTGGAAATCCTTCAAACGACTATTACTTGCAAGTTGATACCGGAAGTGACATATTTTGGGTGAACTGCGCTGAGTGTGGCAAACACTGCCCAACCAGTTCTAAAATCCAGGGTGTTAAACTCACACTTTACGATCACAACAGCTCCTCCACTTCAAACGTGGTGAGTTGTGGTGATAACTTTTGCGCTAAATATGGAGAAAATCACGAGATGACCAAGTGCAATAACACAGTCGACAAATGCAACTACCTGATTCAATATGGAGATGGAAGTTCAACTTCTGGATACTTTGTCAAGGATGATGTGCAATTTCAGAAAGCCAGCGGAAACTTTCAAACATCCTCCACTAGTGCATCTATAATATTCGGGTACCTGATCATCAATCACTGACTAGTCCATTGCATATGATCTTTAGCTTCATATTATGAATGTAGCTGCCTGTGATTAGCTCTAAATCACTACTCCTTCAATTCATATAGGTGCGGTACTAACCAATCCGGCTTGTTAAATAACCACAATGTAGCAGTTTCCGGGCTGCTTGGTTTTGGCCAGGCAAATGTAACTTTGTTTGCACAGCTAGCAGCCGCAGGAAAGGTGAGGAATAAATTTGCACATTGCTTGGATAACTCGAAAGAAGGTGGTGGCATCTGGGCTATAGGTGAAGTTGTCGAACCCAAAATCAAGTACACCACACCTATGTTGCCATACAAGTACGTACTGCTATATACTAGCTGTTTATCTATATATTCATTTATCTCTTAATGCTGCTTAAATGGTAATTAACACTTATCATTACATATCTGTCGGTACGATCAGGTTTCATTACAATGTTGTGTTGGAGAAAATTGAGGTTGGAAGTGATAATATACAACTTCCTACTAGTGGTGGTGATGTTTCTGATGCCAACAGTTCAGGCCAAAATACGGCAATTTTTGACAGTGGCACAACATTGACTGTTACCACCAGAGTTGCAGAAGCAAATAGAGGAGAAGGTATATGTGCTAATATATATCATTCAGATTGAAGTTGTGGATTTGGTCTTAATATGCTACTTCAATTTACTGTTACATCTTCATTTTGATCAGATACTGGCTAAGGAGCCTGGATTGCAGTTGTATAAAACTCAGGACGAGTTTACATGTTTCAATTATTCCGAAAAGTATAGTACTTTTCTAACAGCACTACTCCGTTCCTTCTTAACTATTGACTAATCGTATGTTCATCTTGAGCTAATGACGTGTTTGTGTTTGTTGATGCAGCGTTGATGAAAAGTTTCCTGTTGTCAAGTTCACTTTCAAGAATAACGCTTCAATGTCGGTGTATCCTCATGATTATCTGTTCATGTTGGAAGTAGGTGCTTTAATCTTTGAAACCAACAAGGAACCGTGCATAATGAGTTGTTGAATAACTAAGTTACATATACCACAGGAGGGTTCCTGGTGTCTTGGTTGGATGAAATCTCAACCTGGATCTGATCAGCCACCCGTCATTCTTCTGGGAGGTAAACATCACATACATGATCTTTAAAACTACAAATATATAAGCAACTTTACCCATTCATTGACAAGTAATTGTTCGTTTCCCCTTTGGCAGATATGATCCTTTCGAATAAGGTAGTCGTATACGATCTCGAACAGCAGGTCATTGGGTGGCTGATCACGACTGTGAGTAGCTAGCATTACTTGTGATTGACTAGGCTTAACGCATGCTGTTGAATCTGTCTGTAATATGGTGTTTGGTGTTTAATGAATGTTAGGTTCATCAAGCATAATAGTGAAGGACGATGAATCAGGGTCGGACTACTCTATTCAGTACCACAATCTGGCTTCAGAATCTTCCGGCATATTGGGGTGGCTTAACTTATGATGCTTCATTTAATTTTACCAAACACCTTCCTTTTGTTACTTGACTTATAAGTCAAGCAACTTTTGACACACCATAAGCTGTCCGAGCCTGGACCTGAGACTACTTATGAATTCATGGGTATATTACGTACCCATGATATATTATATGATACAGTATTCACACACAACAAGATTGATGTATGTATAAAACAAGTACTTACAAGGTTATTCTCAAAAGCTGTACAACACAATAGATTAGCGCCAGGAACAGAGCAAACTGATAGACATCTCTATGGAAACCGTCATCCCCAGCTTGGAAGAACTGATCGAAATTCAATCAAATGAAATGAAGAAATTCGATCAGTAAAGCGATAATAAGTTAATAACTAGCTAGTGAGCTCAATTGATCCTTGGTTGGATCACCAGAAGGGTCCGGAAAAATGTCCATGTTCTGTTTTTCAGTTGTGAAGCGGATGGAAAGACTTTAAGCTGCATCAGTCAAGTCCTTTCCACCCTCAATTGCTGCGAACAGACGACGCGACGTCCAGAAATAGGCTTGTGAAATGAATGAAGAAGATGATAAATCCCAAAACTCTTCATGCTGAGTCACTTGGCCACTGATCTTTGGAGTTGATTTTCACAATCAAATCTCCTATTGGAATGTTCTTGGGCTTGCCTTTGATTGTCCATTTGATACTTAGCACACTGGTCGATAACAGGCTCATTTCTTGAGCACTCTGCATGGACACAAAGTATATCCATCATGAATAATTAGCATATCAAGGAAGAATAATCTGTAGCATGAATTAGGTAGATCAAGTAGTTACTCACCACAGAAGGCTTCTCCAGTGCAGTGGTTATCCATAGTGGTCTCTTGTACTTGTCACGACCACTGAAGCTTCTAACGGGGTCATGTACGTAATCACAAGACCAATTTAATGTGAAGGAATCGAAGGTAATGCACTAAGACATGCGCGCATACATGTTACTGATGTTAGGTATAGCTGGTACCTTGTATTGAACGGAAAGAGCTAAGGTTCCAAGGGCACGATTGCCTTCGCGAAGCTCAAGAATGTCGCGTACAAGCTGCCGAGCAGTGTACTCGACCAAAGGGCTGCTAAGGCACTCAAACTCATTGCAAAGCTCCCCAAAATTCAACCCATCTACAATTCTATCAGCCTCTGATCTCAGATATTCTTTATTGGCTGAATCAGCCAACTCAGTCCTAGTTCGATCATTTGTTACTGCAATGTAATGTACCAGCAATTCATCAGTGACCTACTTAATCTCTACAAGTAGCTTAGCTGGCTAGGAATATCAGCAGCTAGGTACTTACCGTGCAGTAAAAAAGGATGGTGCGAGTCTTGGGAGGAAGGCGCAGTAGTACTAAAAGGCTTGGAGATGAAAAATACTGATTTAGTATTAGCAGGAGAAGCAGCAATAGTTTTGGTTTGGCGGCGGCGAAGGCAGCAGCTGGTGGTGGCGGTTGGTGCTGCAAGGAGGGCGGTGAAAGTAGAAGCACTAGAACAAGAAGTGCAGCAGCTATTCATCATCATTTCTCCTATCCATATATATGGATACACAATATATTAAAGTACGTCCTGATCAAGCTCCATTGTACCCTATTGTTGTTGAACTCGAACATCGTCTGGGCTTCAATGTTTCCCTCTGGTTTTAGGATACGGTTTGGCTAGCTTCTACCTGTGTGTAGCTGAGATCGGCCACTTGTCAGTTGGTGATTGTATGAAAACTGGTTGACCCACACTCTTCAACCTTTCATGTTCATAGATGACTAGTCGTCTCACTCGAGTTGAATGATATTCTCGTTTGTTGAGCCATGTAAGCTTAAGCAAACACTGTAATTTTTCTCTTGTTGTTTAGTTGGTAAAATATAATAACCTAACTAAAAGTTATTAACTTATGCAGGCTTCGAAACTGTGGAAAGATGGAAGATCTTTAGAATTGTTGGATCCGTGTCTGATAGATTCTTATTCTAGAAATGAAGTTATCAGATGTATCCACATTGGCTTACTTTGTGTTCAGGAAGATCCAGCTGACAGACCTACGATGCAACTAGTTCTCATGCTCAACAGCTACTCAGTCACTCTACCATTACCTCAAGAGCCAGCGTTTTTCCATAGGACTAGATCGGAGTTTATGCCAAAGATGCTGCTGGATTATGATCAGTCTATCAGCAAGTCAAGTCCGTCAGTTTTTGATGGATCTATCACTGAAGTATATCCGCGATAAAGTAATTTAGACACACCCTTATGAATTATGATGTTGTAATATCTGTTTATGTTTCTGTAAGGATGAAACTGGAATTAGTTGTGGCATGCTTTTATTATTAGGATGTGCATTGCATGTTCTTTAAATTCTGGCATCTTGAAGTCAATAATCAAAGATGTAAAATTCCTCACATGTAATAGCCTACCCCTATTGTAGTTCTTTAACCACTGCTTCTAGATGAATGAAAAGCATGCAGTTTTTGAAGATGCCTTATCTATAGTTCTGTACCATATATAGTGTTTGTTTTCTGGTATCCAGATTTTGATTACATTATCTGTACTGTCCAGATTTTGATCTATGAGATAACAAGAATGATATAAGTATTTAGTTTGTTTTGATTTATCACTTCAATTTCCACCCAATACATAACACATATCAAAGACGCGCATAGAAAGAGGAAAGAGTAAACCAATCAAAAACAGTGTCTGAAAACAGCACCCTCTGCAACCCAGTTTTCGATAATCTTGAATTCCAAAAATCAAACCTTAATAGGATCTCTTCTTCGTTCTTTTCTTCAATAAAGAATTTTGACCATAAATTGAGACAACTGAAAGTCTGCAACCGACCAAGTCACCACTCCTGTCAAATCATAGCTACGTCTCAATGATAATCTCGTATGACCTAAACTCAGCTGAATCTTTCTTGTACGTAGTAAAAGGTGATCATTTAAACAGAAAAGTAATTAGAAGGTGAGAAAATTGTAAAAGAAGGATAGAAGGTTGTATGGAATGTTCTGTTTTCTATTGATGCATGTTCTGTTTTCTATTGATGCTGAAACGTTTACCTAAATTGAGAGACACTTGACTATTTCTACAAGTCAGGAATCCATTACAATCTAGGATATCTAGCTACATAAGGTAAACATATGTACAGCTAATATAAACAGATTCTATTCTAAATAGGAAGAATATGAAAGATTGATTTCCTAACACTCCTCCTCAAGTTGGAGAGTGGATATCCAGCATTCCCAACTTGTGAACCATAGGAACAAAGACTTCTTTTCCTAAGGGCTTTGTCAATACATCTGCCAACTGATTTGAAGAACTCACATATTTCGTAATCACAGAACTGTCTTGAATCTTATCTCTAATGAAATGACAATCCATCTCAATATGTCTAGTTCGTTCATGGAAAACAGGATTGGCTGCAATATGTAAGGCAGCTTTATTGTCACAATACAATAGAGCTGATTCATAATGTGGAACCCCCAAGTCCCTTAACAAACAACGAAGCCATGACAGTTCATAACAAGCTCCTCTCATTGAACGATATTCTGCCTCAGCAGATGAAAGTGAAACTGTTTTCTGCCGCTTCGATCTCCAAGAAATCAATGAAGGTCCAAGAAAGACACAATATCCTGTAGTAGACCTTCTAGTAAGAGGACAACCTGCCCAATCGGAGTCACAGTAAGCTCTCAACCTGAAGTCATTAATTGATGAGAAAAACAAACCTTGACCAGGTGCACCCTTTAAATAACGAACAACACGAAGGGCTGCTTCCATGTGAAGTCTTCTGGGTTGATGCATGAATCTACTTAAAACATGTACTGAATATGTGATATCAGGCCTTGAAACAGTTAAATATATTAGTTTCCCAACTAATCTCCGATAACGTCCTGGATCCTTAAGCAAATCGCTCTTGTCTGACAATTTTATGCCTTTCTCCATAGGAGTATCAACCGGAGCAGCTCCCAATAACCCAGCATCTTTAATAATTTCTAATGCATACTTGCGTTGAGAAATAAAAATTCCACGACTAGAAGCAGAAATTTCAATTCCTAGGAAGTACTTTAAATCACCAAGATCTTTGAGGCGAAAACTACTATGGAGAAAGCTTTTAATCTCACCAATACTAACAACATCATTGCCAGTAATCAAAATATCATCAACATAGATTAAGAGAGCTGTGAATGACTTGCCTTGTTTCTTGGTGAATAAAGAGTAGTCAGCGCGGGATTGCACGAAACCAGCCGAACGAATAGCTTCTGAAAATTTTGAAAACCACTGCCGTGAAGCTTGTTTCAGCCCATACAATGATTTTTGCAACCGACAAACCAAATGCTCCTCCCCCTGTCTCTGGAGCCCTAGCGGTGGAGACATATAGATTTCTTCAGCAAGATCACCATGAAAGAAAGCATTATTGACGTCCAATTGGTGAAGGGACCAGCCACGAGCAGCAGCCAAGGCAAGCAAGCAGCGCACAGTGATTATTTTAGCTGTAGGAGAGAATGTGTCATGATAATCCACACCCTCCAACTGTGTAAAACCTTTGGCTACTAACCGCGCTTTATACCTTTCAATAGAGCCGTCAGACTTGTGTTTCACTTTATAGACCCAACGACAACCAATGGGCGTCTTGCCGGCAGGGAGAGAGGTAAGAGCCCAGGTACCATTAGCCTGAAGGGCTGCCAGTTCGGACTACATTGCATCACGCCATTCTGGGATGGCAACAGCTTCTGCATATGTACTAGGTTCGGACAGAACATTTATCTGAGCAAGAAAAGATCGATAGGCAGGCTTATACCGATGATATGAAAGATAATTGGCCAAGGGATACCGTGTACCTTTGATCGGACCCGTCACGAGAGAAGAAGATTGGTTGGAGTAAACGTTGTTGCAAATGTAATCATCGAGTTTGACCGGAGGGACAGTCTGGCGACTTGAGCGACGAAGAGGGACGGTTCCGGGGTCGGCAAGCATCGGAGCCACCGGAAAAGGAGGTGGTGGTGATGAGGGCGGGTTCTGAGGCGATGATGGAGATGATGATGGTGGAGACAACGGGTTCGCTGGCGGTGGTGGTGTTGATGATGCTGGCACCGTAGAAAGAGGTTGAAGAGGAGAAGGGGGCGGAGGAACGGACACAGGAGGTGCGGTGGTGAGGGGCGGTTTGGGGTGTCGAGGGCGGCGGGAATACCGATGAATAATGGATGGAGGAGGAGAGGGTGGTGCCAGGTCGGGGTTTTGGACAGGAGAAGCTAGGTCGACAGTTCGGGGGAACAAGGATCTGGTGGGTTTGGAGATGGAATTTGGGGATGTGGTGGAGAAGGAGAATGCGATGGAGAGAAGGTTGTGTCAACAACCAAGTCTGATGGAGAAGATAGATAATGAGGTGGCAAGTTAGCTGGGCCTGGATCAGGGGCCTGTGTAGACGGACTCGAAACAGGACGCACAGTGGCATAGGGAAATATATGTTCATGAAACTTCACATCTCGACTAGTAAAAACCTTCTGAGTCGATAAATCGAATAATTTGAAAGCTTTTTGGCCGATGGGATAACCAATGAAGATGGAACGTATAGCCCTCTGATCGAATTTATGAGAAGGGTGAACATTAGTGGCATAAGTTAAACATCCAAAAACACGAAGATGAGAGAAAGAGGGAGGTTTAGAGTAAAGAAGTGCAAATGGACTTTTGAAAGAAAGAATTGGTGGTGGTAGGCGATTGATGATATGAACAGCAGTGAGAGCGCAATCTCCCCAAAATTGATTGGGGAGTTGAGCTTGAAATTTTAAAGCTCGAGCTACTTGGAGAATATGGCGATGTTTGCGTTTCACAACCCCATTCTGTTGAGGTGTGTAAACACAAGAATGCTGAAAAACAACACCATTATCTTGAAAGAATGAACAAAGTGAAATAAATTCTCCACCATTGTCACTGCGAAAAGTTTTAATACGACAGTCAAATTGAGTGAGAATGTAACGAAAAAAGCTTTTGATGAGAGGTTGTGCTTCATCTTTGTGTCGCATTAAAAAAATCCAAGTGAAGCGTGTGTAGTCATCAACAATAGTGAGGAAATAATGCGCACCAGAAAGAGAAGGATATCGATAACGACCCCAAATATGACAATGAATAATCTCAAAAGGTCTTGTAGAAGAAATATGACTAACACCAAAAGGTAAACGACTCTGTTTTGCTAAAGGACATATGGGGTAAGCATTATTAAACTGAATAGAAAGATTTAAAAAGTTCTTGGCAATGTAAGTGAAACAAGGAGATGAGACATGACCGAGGCGATTGTGCCACAAGTCAGCAGATGGAGTGGTGAGGAGGTGACAGGATGGTTGGCCTGAGGATGAGGAAGGGTTGGTGACCGGCTTTTCTGTCGCTAATGCCTCCAGATAGTATAGTCCGCCACGTTGTTTACCCAAACCAATCGTCTTCCTCGTAACCAGATCCTGCAAAAGACACCAATAAAGGAAAAAGGTCAATGAACAATTCAGACCTCTTGTCAGACGACTAACTGACATCAAATTAACTTTAAATGTAGGCACTGATAACACATCATGTAGGTAATATGTGGTATTTAGAGG
This sequence comes from Comarum palustre, assembly GCA_951800085.1. Lineage (NCBI taxonomy): Eukaryota > Viridiplantae > Streptophyta > Magnoliopsida > Rosales > Rosaceae > Comarum > Comarum palustre. The sequence goes on along the minus strand of OX637587.1, from coordinate 19,862,213 downwards.
CAAGGATCCTCGTGCAACAATATTCACTTTCTCTCCACTAGGCAATAATACTGATGGTAATGGGCATTTTTTATTTGCATGAAATAAGTGAGATGATGAAGTAATATGATCAGTCGCGCCGCTGTCAATAATCCAACGGGAAGCGACTTTAGACAAACCTGGCTTGGTTACCGTATTGGCTTTGGAATTAGAGGCTTCACGCTGTTTGTTAACAGTTTTCAAGAATTGCTTAAATTCTGAGAATGAGATTACAGGTTCATCTTCATCTTGATTTGGCACTTCAGATACTTGATTAGCAGAGGCTCTATGTTGAAAATTGCGTGAACCGATGGTAGAATTCTGCTTTGCCTTAGGATGGCCCGGTGGATATCCAATTAGTTGAAAACAAGTTTAGACCCAATGACCTGGATCTCCACAATAAACACATTGAGGCCTGCCTCTACCTCGGCCCATTGGGCGGCCCATATCGGAAGACGCAGAAGAAAAACGTCCGATAGATGCAGAAGAAGAAGAGTGACGTCCTTCTGGACGAGCTTCAGCACGCTCAGATCTTCCTCCTCTTGCCGAAAAAGAATTGGATCTATTGTTATTCCTTACTGCCATGGCTGCGCTGGAATCCAATTCTGGTGTAGTGTGTGAAACGCAGAGAACACGCTGTTTTTCTTCTTGAGAGAGAGCAGCATATGTTTGGCGAACAGTAGGAAGAGGATGCATTAACAAGATCTGCCCGCGAATTGCACTGTAAGTTTCATTCAATCCCATTAAAAATTGCATCAGTCTTTGTTGTTCTGCTTGGGCTCCATGTACTGTGTCTGTATATGTGGCCAATTCATCCCAGAATTTCTTTAGCGTTGTGTAGTAGGCAGAGACTGAGAGCTGTTCTTGACGATGAGAAAAGCAATTTCTCGTTGTATCTCGAAAATACGAGTCGCATTCGCTTGAGAGAAACGCTGATGGAGATCCTCCCAAACTTCATGAGCATTAGGATAGTAATTAACACTCTCTGCTATTTCTAGATCACAAGAGTTAACGATCCAAGAATGGACAATATCGTTGCACCGCGACCAAATCTCATAAGCTTCAGGGTCAGTTTCCTCTGAGGGTGCCTTTATGGAACCGTTAACGAATTCGAGCTTGTGCTTGGTATTCAAGGCTCTAATCATAGCCCTTTTCCAACCAGAGTAGTTATCACCATTTAGGAGTTTGGAAACAAGAACCAGTCCGGAGTGATCGGAACTATGAATCAAATAGGGATTTGAAGAATCTGCCTTGAAGGAATCAGCAGATGAACCAGAACCGTTTGGTGGAAGGAGAGGAGGAGCATCGCCGCTTGACTTCGATGAAGGAAGAGGAGGAGCACCGCTTGATTTCGGTGGAGGGATAGGAACGTTGTCATCAGACATGGTGATTGAAGAGGAACGTAGAGCACCGCTTGATTTCGGTGGAGGGATAGGAACGACCAAGAATTAGGACCTTACTCCTGCTCGTGATACCATGTAAAAGAAGGATAACAGATTGAATGGAATGTTCTGTTTTCTATTGATGCTGAAACGTTTACATATATAGAGAGAGACTTGGCTATTCCTACAAGTCAGGAATCCATTACAATCTAGGATATCTAGCTACATAAGGTAAACCTATGTACAGCTAATATAAACAGATTCTATTCTAAATAGGAATGATATGAAAGATTGATTTCCTAACAAAAATTATTTAATATTCTGAGAAAAGTATGATAAAAGAACTTGATTCGTTAAGTTTGGTTTATCTCACTTATACCGTATCAAAGATGCTTTTATTAAGAGACAGACTAAACCTATCAAGAACACAGTTTTTCAGGAAAATTGCACCCTCAGCAAGTTACTTTCCGATAATCTTGATTTCCAGAAATCAAACCTTGATAGTCTTCAGTAAGGACAAATGTTGACCATAAACTGAGACGACTGCAACCTAACCAAGTAACAAGTCACCAGTCCTGTCAATTTATAGCTACGTACATAATACAACTAATATTCTCTTTTGTAGTTGATTTGCTAGCTTTGTTTCTTTGAGTTTTGTTTTGTTTTGTTGATTAACGATTGTATTTTGATGATTTAGAGCATTAGTTCGTGAGATATATGAGTATAACCATTTAGTTTATAGATAAATGTCTTAAATTAAGTATAACATGTATGTTTGCATGTTAAATATAACTCAAAAATAAGGTTCATTACATATAATTCTAAAGCTAAATTGTAAGAAAAAAATAGCAAGCTCATCTCGGCCCTGTTTAGCCTTATTTAAAGGGTCAGCCCTACCCGACCCTATTAGCCCTAACGAAATGGGCTGCTAGGGCGGAATAGGGCTTACATATTCAAGCCTCGGCCCTACCCGAGGCTACTCTAAGTCCTAAAATTTAGGGTCGGGTTGGCCCTAGCCCGGCTCATGATGAGTCCTAGTGTAGGAGACAACCGGACTTGGGCTTCTCAAAAAAAATTAGACAAAAAATACCGTTTCTCTACAAAACATGATTGTAACTAGCAGTTTCTTAACAGATATTACGTCTGATACCATTTGGTCTAGTGGCTCCTCTTTTTTAGAGAAACTATCAAGAATTTTATTAAAGCAAACCAATATTACAACCTTGAAAGAACTCGGTGGTGAACAACAAATCCACACACTCCTCCATACCTGCATACCAGCGATTACATGATCATGAGTCAGAATGAGTCCAAATGCAACCTACTCCAAATGCTATCCATAATCTTAGTACCTCCTTACAACCAATCTCAAAAAGAAACAACCTCTCAAAACACTATATACCAAAGCAACCAGCATATATGTAGGGGCAACATCCTCATTACATTGACCACAAGAAAACACCGACATTAACACCAATAGTCCTTAAACATAACACCAACCGCGACCCACCTAAAATCATCGAACGACACCGAACCAAACCCTAAACGCCCTTGCCTAAAAAGGAAGGACACCATTGCTCAAAAGGAAGGGACACCAACAAAAACCAAAAACTAAAAGAAACCCTAAACCTAGACCCCAGACCCAAACCACCCCCGATCGGATTCAAAGGGCAAACTTTCACTTAAAACTAAAAGAAACCCTAAACCTAGACCCCAGACCCAAGCCACCCCCGATCGGATTCAAAGGGCAAACTTTCACATACCCAGCCCAAAGCAAGTCACTGATCTTGGATGTTGTCATTGTCACTACATCAAGGATTCTCGCTTAGTAACTAAGAAATTATGAATTCAACTCACAAAGTTGTAATAATTGTTTACCTAACTAATATCTACACCTTTTTTTCTCCTTCTTGGACAAAAAACTAGCCTCGTTGTTGAATCTTTAATTGCAACTCGACTGATTACGGCAGACAATAGCTTCAATGTTAATGTTTTCCCTCTGGTTTTGGGATACGGGTTGATTTGGGTAGCTTGTCTACATGTGTGTAGTGTAGTCAGTTACTGTGTATGAAACAGTGAGACCCACACGTACTCTCGGACATTTCATAGATTACAAGTCGTCTCTTTGAGTTGAATTGATTCTCATGCATGAGTAGTCGGTCACTTCCCATACGTACATTGTGTGTATTGTATGCCCACATTAATGCCTCACGTTAATTTGAACAAGTACACGCCTTCTTCATGATACATATCTATATACACAGATAGTACATTTCATTCAATCAGAAAATGCAACACTCATGATATTGTTTCTTATATACTTATAAGATCTACTACCTGCTTCTTGAAAGTTTCATTCATACTTGAATGAGCGATCATACTCGAAGCCAATTCATTAATTGATTTAAATTATATGCACGACTTTCTTAACAGACACAACTGTGAAATGTTAATTACAAAATTTGCTAATGGACATACATGAGAGAGTAATTTATATTTGATACCTACCTAACTTGTTTTTTTACAGATATGAACATCAAATCAAAAATTTATCGTATATGATGATGGTAGTCGATATCTAGCAAGTAGATAAAATGCATCAAAGTCAAGAATCAAATGAAAGAGCTAGCTACTCCTTTGAATTATGTTATGTATGTATCTGTGTAGGTTGCAATGAGTGAGAATTGACAACTTGTTTATTTGTGACAGTGTCCTTCACGGATGAGACGATTCCAGTCTTGATAACATTCACAATCTTTTTACGCATCATAAAATCCTCAATTTTATTGAGACGATTATTCCACAAAATAGATGATGAATTTGAAGCTCATGAGAAGTTTATTAATTTCCTAAAATAGATTTCACTCTTGTCTCACAAAATTTCCTTGCTGAACCAATCAATATATCCAGATCTTCAATAATGCAAAGAGATTCTAATAATCAAAATAGGACTTCCTTCTTATGAGTCAAATCACATAATTCTAATTATGAATGAAAATCAGAATATAAAATAGCTTTTCAACCAAACGATTTTATATTAGGTTTAAGATAAGTATTGATCGTTTTCCTTTCATTTTTTTGTTATACAGATTTATTTATTTTAGTAAAAGATGCATGCAAAGGTAATTAATAATGAGTCACTGCCGATTGTCATTTTCGACTCGCTCGATCCAGCTACCTGCCGCATGCCTTTTGCGTTAACATGGAAGTCGACGCCCACCCAGCTCATATGAAATGATCGACTGTTAAAATACTTCGGCTTATATATTGCTGCATCGATGTCCAGGCCTCTTGTTTACAAACGGCAGCCACTATATGTCCGGCCCTATCGAAAATCCCAACACTACCGGTCATCTTTGTGATCGATTATGGCTCTACTACTCTCTCTATTATTCTCTATTCTCTATTCTCTATTCTATGCATGCTCGTCGACCATATTTATCTGTCTAATTCCTCACTCTCATTGTTTGACCTAGCTACCAGTTTATACGTACTATGTATACTAGCCTTTTGCTTTTATCTTTTTATTTTTTTTAATTTAAGTTTGTTTTTTCTTTTTACAAGTTGGCTTTCAACATCGTTTTTTTCTTCTGGTTCTTTCTTTCCTCTCCATTTCTTTTTCATTGGAATCCTCTATTTCCTTCTTTATCTAGGAATGGTTTGTGTTGTAAGATTACGATAGTGATTTTTTGGGTAAACGTAAAAGAGGCAGGAGTAAAATTTGTTGATGCTCTTTTGAAAAAAAAATCATCATCCCTTACGAAAATTTATTGAAAGAAAATAATTATACAATAATGAATCATTAAATGTCATCCGATGAATCACAAACAAATTAACGAAATCTAAAATTAGGAAGACCTAAACAATCTCTATTATAATGACTTACCAAAAGCTCTAGAGATGAATCTCATCAGAAGATAGTGTTCTTCATTTGATATTTATACAGCCCTAAGCCCTTAACCAATATCAAGCTCTTGGTTTTTTGGGAAGTTAAAAAATTTAATTATTTCCAAATTCCTTCTGGCTTTATTAATACTAGTCTCTTAACATGTGTTTCACACATATTAATTTGTCCTTTACAAATAAAAATACAAATAAGTATGGAGTTGGGTAAATTTACGAATAAATATTTAGTGGGACAAATATAAAAAATGCAAATAGATAAAACTATTTATGTTCTTAACTTTGTAAAATATTTCCAGTTTTTCCAACATTGTACAATAAAATGAGCAAATCTTGAAGTTCCATTTTTGGTGAAGCCCTTTGAGTTTTGACATTAAAGTCACGCTTCTCATTATAGGGGTTTAGATAGATATAATTTTGAACCCTTACTATATGTGTATTGTTTTAGAATATTTTGTTATGTATGTCTTGACCTTATGCGATTAGAATAAAGAATTCATATTCTGTATAAAAAGATAGCTTTACTAGTTATTTAAGTATATGTCATATGTAATCCTCTATAAATAGAGACACATATCTATGAATAAAGTACATCTCTTTCACGATTCTCTATTCGCATTATTCTCATACTTCATCACGTTATCAGCAGCTCTTGAGTTGATAGCAACCATAAACCCAAAAACATAAAACAAAAAGCCTTGAAGCCCCCTCGGCTCCTCTTCCTTGGATTCCTTCTTCTCGACTCCTCTGCCCGCCACTGCACCGCCACCGCTTCCCGGCCGCTCATCAGCCGTCGCCGGCTCCAAGATCATCTAGCCCAATTTCGAGACCCATCCGAGGTCACATTCTCAAGTCCTCTTCAAGTCTGAGGTAAGTTCAAAACAAACTTAAAACTCTTTTCAAGTTCAATAACCTCGTGGAGGATAAATCGAGTTCCTCCATTCTTCTACATCATTCTATGCCTGAAGTTGTGAAAATTGCAGGTTTTTAAAATCTCTAAATCGGGGTCACCTTTTTAGGTCTGCCTCCATTGTGAGAAGTTCAGATCTTCGAATCCTTGAAAGAAAAATATATTTGGACAAACCATTTAACATCGTATCTTTTTACAATGTATCAAACAATTATTGCTAACACATAGGTTTTTCTTGTTGTTTGCAGATTGATTCTACACGGGTGGAATTTGACGTCTTTGATGCCGATGGCACTGAATACCCTAGGTGGGTTTCAGACGTTGAACAGACTTCATCGTTAGAGATCTCATAGGGATGATCCAACAGGATCCCAAAGCTGCTCCGCCTGAGAAAAAGTTGCAGTGACATGCACTAATGTTTCTGCGTCAGCATATGTACCCGACTCTACGTTGCCAATATATGAAAAAATCAAATCCGGTTGAACTCTGGACAACGCTGGCTGGGCGCTTCGGCAACATCCATGAAATGTTACTGCCAATACTATTGGCTAAATGGGATGGCATACGCCTATTAGACTACAAAACTGTGCAGAAATTCAATAGCGACATGTTTCACCTTCAAGCTCAACTCAGTTTTTGTGGCGTCACAAGTCTGAAGATGATATGATCACAAAGACGTTCTTGACTTTTCCCACTCAATCTAAAGTATTGATGAACCAACAAAATAGACTCACTACCTTTAGTGATCTAATGTCACAGCTAATGACCGAAGAAAAGAGCAATCTGGTCATTGATAAAAACAATGTTCACCCTCGGACTGCACCAGAGAGAATGGACAAGAATTTCTATGTATTACTTCTCATGAATGCGGACTAAAACGCTCATTGGAGAAACTTATGAGTTAGTCTAGTGGGTTTTACCTCACTACTATTCGGATTATTGAATCCCATGTAGTCGCCAAACAAAAACTTTGGGACTCTGACTCATACAAGCTTTGGCATGACCATCTTGGTCATCTTGGAAGAGATATGATGATCCAGATTTTGCGTAATTCTCACGGACATCCCTTCTTTAGATCGAAACGACGACGTTTGGGACATCATGTTACCACACCCCAAGGTGGTGACGTCACCATTGATGGTGGCAACCCATTGCCGGCATTAGTGTCTGCCGGGCTCGGCTCTGACATCCAGGATGCCACTCGGCCGCCTTCCCATACAACTGATGTGCGCCATCTCTCCCATAGTGTGTCATTGGCTCCTTCCAATACACATCACTCGTTTTGTAAATCTTGTTCCTTAGGAAAGATCGTAGCAAGATCATCATATGCTAAAGATAACACAGTCAATATATCGTTCTTACATAGGATTCAAGGTGACGTATGTGGACCGATTCATCCAAGTTGTGGAACATTTAAGTATTTTATGGTTCTAACAAATGCCTCCACACGTTGGACTCATGTTACATTGTCATCTACACGCAACGCTGCATTTCCAAAACTCTTAGCTCAAATTATAAAACTTAGGGCTCACCACCCTGATCATCCAATCAGGTCTATTTGATTGGACAATGCTGGAGAGTTCACATCGAAATTTTTTGATGAATATTGCATGTCAATAGGGATTGAAGTTGAACATCCCGTACCCCATGTGCACACTTAAAATGGTCTTACAGAAACTACTATTAAGCGACTTCAGATGATCGCTCGAGCTTTAGTTATGAGCACCAACCTTTGAATTGCATCATGGGGCTATGCAATATTACATGCAGCTTTACTTATTCGTTTCAGACCCACCACACACCAAACCTTTAGTGTGTACCAGTTGGTAACTGGGTATGAGCCTGATATTTCGCATCTACACATCTTTGGTTGTGCTGTCTATGTGCCAATAACGCCACCACTGCGTTCAAAAATGGGTCATCAGAGACGATTGGGTATCTATGTTGGATATGAGTCATCAACAATCATTCGATACCTAGAGCCTTCTATAAGAGTTCTATTTACGGCGTGATTCGCCGATTGTCACTTTAATGAGACATTATTCTCACCGTTAGGAGGAGATAAGAACACAAGTGTTCATGAGGAATGACGTGAAGTGTCGTGGTTTGTCTCCTCACAGTCTCATCATTATCCCCGCACTTCTCAAGTTGATAATGAAGTGGAACGAATGCTCAATCTCCAAAAGGTAGCATATCTGATGTCTAACTCCTTTGTCGAGGTTGCTAGAGTGACAAGATCTGAAATACTAGCTGCAAATGTTCCTGTAAGGCTCGAAGTCCCTCGAAATGAGGGCACAACCGTCCACGGGCTCGGTATGGCTGCCGACGACGCTGCCGCCCATGGTGGGGGGATGGAGGCAGTGGCTTCTCCTCAAATTAAGGAAAAGGGGGAGACCACATGGTTCGATGGATAGGCGTTCAGAAAGAAACAGACTGCTAAGGCACAACATGATCATTTGATCATTGATGTGGAGAATCCCTCCCATGAGAATATCTCTAATTACAGCTATGTCCTAGAATCGATGTTAGAATCCATGGGGGACGCCTCAGGATCAATGTTGACATCAGAGAATATAGAAATCTCCATATGTTATGATAACCCTTATGAATTGATAGATCGTATATCAATAAAGATTCATTCCGTCCATAAGATGACAATGAAGAGCTATTAGGCGCCGAAGTCCCATATCTTAGTGCAATAGATGTGTTATTGTACTTAGTTCAGTGTACTCGACCAGACATTGCCTTCTCAGTGAATTTGTTAGCTAGATTTAGCTCAGCTCCAACCCAACGTCATTGGGCCAGTGTAAAGAATGTATTTTGATATCTTAAACACACAATTGACCTAGGATTGTTTTTTCCTACACGAATGAAAAGAAGACCGAAGTTGGTCGTGAGGTACATGAGGAACACATACTCGACCTGAGTTGGGACCGGACCGCCGCCTCCACTGACGTCGCTCATGGGACCGACGCCGTACACGCCACTGCCATCCTTGGTTATGTCGAGACTCCTAACAATATGTTAGTAGGTTTCGCCGACGCATGATACTTATCAGATCCACACAAGGGACGTTCTCAATCTGGTTATGTATTCACCATTGGGAATATGCTAATATCTTGGAGATATACTAAACAGACTCTTGTGGCAACATCCTCAAATCATGCAGAGATTATTGCTCTACATGAAGCTGTTAGTAAATGTGTATGGTTGAGATCAATCATTGGACACATTAGAGGAACTAGTGGATTAAAATCTACAACTGATAAGCCTACATGCATGTATGAAAACAATACAACCTGCATTGAGCAGATGAAGCATGACTTTATTAAATGTGACAATACTAAGCATATTTCATCTAAGTTCATCTACAATCAACAACAACAAGCGTGTCTTAAATTTCAAGTAAACCAAGTAAGTTCTCAAAGAAACATGACAGATTTATTTACTATGTCTTTGCCTAAATCTACATTTGATAAACATGTGAAGAGCATAGACATGCGTCGGCTATCAACCATTCCTGAGTAATGTACACATCAGGGAGAGTTCACATGATTAGTGTGTTGCACTCTTTTTTCCTACGATCAAGGTTCAGTTTTCCTACAAGATTTTTGTTACTTGACGAGGTTTTTAAAGAGCCAGCATCTGAAGCATCATCAACATAACTGCGCGCGACACAAATGAGAGTGTTCTAGAATATTTTGTTATGTGTGTCTTGGCCTTATGCGATTAGGATAAGGAATCCATATTCTATATAGAGATATGTTTACTACTTATTTAAGGATATGTCCTATGTAATCCTCTATAAATAGAGACACTTATCTATGAATAAAGTACATATCTTTCACGCTTTTTCTATTCGCATTATTCGCATACTTCATCATCTATCTATATATATATAGGACCCTTCCACTAAGGGATCATTTTTTTTGACATATATGAGGGATCAAACATTAAACCAACATTTCAATCACATATCAATATCTCTACCGTTCAATACATAGATTCATATATGTAGTTCATTTCTACAAAATTTCATCCAATTTGGTGATCGTTAAGGCCTTGAACTAACTGAAATCAATTGACGCATCAAATCTGCCAAACATGAACCGTTCATGCTTATAATTTTAATTTGTAATTTTGAGCACCTTATCGATCATACCAAATTAGATGAAATTTTGCAGAGACGATCTATATATATAAATCTATATATTGAACGGTGAAGATGTGATTTGGTGATCAAAAAGTTAATGTAATTCTTAATCCCTCGTATATATCAAGGAAAAGGATTCTCGGGCTATATATATATATATGAAATCAATTATTTCCGTCCGAACAAATAATGAAATCAATTAATTTTCATTTTAAAAATGTGAATAGGACCTCCATCAATTCTAGTTTGACTCCAACATCGCACCTTTTCCTTCATTCAGTCCTCCCTCCCTCGCTCCTGCTCTCTCTCTTGGCTATATCTATCTGTGTATTGCCCCGGCCCGATTTGCTTGCTGTCACTCTATAAATCCCCCTCTATAAATCCCCCTCCCTCGCTTGCTCTCTCAAATTCTCCTTCTCATTGGTTTACCAACCAACCAACCGCCCTCCTCCTATCTCTTTCCCTTTCCCTCACACAAACCTCGTTTCTCCAATTCAGTTCTCTCAAGCACTACTACTCCGGCCAGGCCAGGCCAGGCCATGGCCAGACTCTTGGATACAATTCCCACCTGCATCTCAGTTACGATACTCATATGCATTAGCTTGACTACAACGACAATTGAGGCGGCTCCTCAAGGCTCTCTTGTCACCCAGCTTCCCGGCTTCAATGGCAGTTTCCCGTCCAACCACTATTCCGGGTAAGCGTCGACCAAGCCTGAATATTGGTATATATGTAATCCTAGTGTTTTCTTCATCAAAAGGGGTTGGATTAATCCTTCTTTGATATCCGGAATGAAAATGAATGGTTGATTATGTATCACTGGATTGTGTGTGTTGGTATTGATAGATATGTAAGCATAGGCGAAAAGAATCTTTTCTACTACTTCGCAGTCTCAGAAGGGAACCCGTCGGACGATCCTGTTGTCCTCTGGCTCAATGGTGGACCCGGTTGCTCCAGCTTTGATGGATTCGTATACGAACACGGTACGTTTCTACATGTTCAGTACTGGATACTGTATACTGTATACAGATCAGTCGACACTCCCACTATATATGTATTTTCTTTTTCTCCCTCGCTCGACCCACCCATTAGGCTTAGTTAGGGCTTGCCATTTCTATTTGGACGTCAATCTTCTTAATTTTCATTCATTAGTTTCTCCGTATAATAGTTACTAACTTATATAGGAACATTAAAACTTTAAGATACACTTGTTAAGTTACTATAAATAGCTAAGGAGCCTAAAGATACATAGAAGAATGATTAGACTTTGATTAGTGTTTTGGAATGCAAGATACGCTTGTTTAAATACTATAACTAGATATCGAGCCTAAAGATAAATAGAAGAATAATATCAAATGAAATAACAAAAAAAAGTTAGATAGAAGAATGTTGGCTTAGCTGTATGTATATGATGCCACTTTACTGAAAGGTGTGTATAGTCGGTCTCATCTTATCATTAATTTGGGGTCTATCAAATTGCATTGCTCACTCGCATTTGGGTCACGCAGTCACGGGTACCGTTGATAATTGTTCAACATTTTGTACAAATAGATCAAGCTAGCTACGTGTACAAATATATTCGATTATATTTGGTCCCAGGTCTACATCTTGTGTAACAGATAGAGCCCTTTCTATAATTGAGTAATACATATTGGATCCATTAATTCAAACTATGCATGTGATATACCAAAATGTGGTACTACCATTTTAGCCAAATTGATCAAGGACACTCCGGGTAATAAGAGATTCTTGATTCGAACTCCAGCTTATGAAAAATAACTCTTAAAAAAAGGTCATACCTTTAATTGATCAACTGTATCAAAATAGTAACTCATTCTGTCACTATCTTAAAAATATATGGTGTTATTCGAGTAATATGTGTTTCATAGTAAAATGTTCATAGTAGAATTGTGGAATACATAAATAGTGCATCATCTCTGAACTCATATATTTGGGTCGTATATGTGCGTGCAGGGCCTTTCAATTTTGAACAAAAATCAAGAGGAGCATTGCCCACTTTACATCTTAATCCTTACAGCTGGTCCAAGGTATATATATCAAGTCCAAACAGGATTATCTTAATCCTTGAATCAATTATACAATAGCTAGACTAATATAGGGGTGACTTTGTTTATGTTATTAGGTTTCCAACATACTGTATCTGGATTCTCCTTGTGGTGTTGGGTTTTCCTATTCCGTAGACGAAAGCCAATACGTAACTGGAGATCTTCAAACGGCTTCCGACACCCTCGCCTTCCTGCTCAGCTGGTTTAAGCAGTACCCCGAGTTTCTTTCCAATCCGTTTTACATTGCCGGGGAGTCTTATGCCGGAGTCTATGTCCCTACTCTTGCCTTTCAAGTTGCCACAAGTATACAAAATGGAACAAAACCGGTTCTAAATCTCAAGGGTTACATGGTGGGGAATGGAGTCACAGACAGAAGCTTTGATAACAATGCTCTAGTCCCTTTCGCTCATGGGATGGCCCTCATTTCAGATCAAATTTATGAGGTACATTCATGTCTGCCATGGATCGTATACATATTTGGTGCATATATGACAATAAGTATTCAACTGATCGGCTATATGATATTAATGCAGGGAGTGATAAACGAATGTGGAATCAACTACTCTAACTCATCTAGTGCCAAGTGCAATGAAAAACTTCAACTAGTCCGCGGGGTATGCATATTCATAACATCTTCGATCACTTCTTTTGCTTAGCCATTTCATTATGCTTGTAGCAGCCTTAACCTAGGATGATGAGCAATGATGTTGGTTGTATATGTTTGTATTAGGCTATTGCTGGACTAAATATCTACGACGTCCTTGAGCCTTGTTACCACGACCCTGGAACTAAATCAGGAAACACTACTTCTACAACAACCAAAAGCAGCAACTTACCCTTAAGCTTTCAGCAACTAGGCAAGTCGTCTGAGAAGCCTCTCGGAGTGAGGAAGAGAATGTTTGGCCGCGCTTGGCCTTATTGGGTATCCGTAGAAGATGGCTTAGTCCCCTTGTGGCCCCAGCTAGCTGCTCAATCCGAGTCAGTTCATGTCCAGTGCGTTGTAAGTAACTCAAAGTAGCTTCTATGATTGACATTCTTTTACCTAGCTAGTTAAAAGAATGATAAGCACGTACTCGCATTCTGTTTAACCTTTTATTGTTAATATGTAGGATGATGAAGTCGCTACTAAATGGCTGAACGACCCAGCAGTTAGGGAAGCAATTCATGCCAAGCCTGTAAGCTTGCTGATTAGCTCAACTGTTTATATATAACTATCCATAATCATTTTCTTCCCTCGTTGAAATTACTGTCAAATATGTATGCAGGCAAGTGTGTCTGGTCCCTGGGAATTATGCACAAT